>JBANCY010000166.1:0-41022 GCA_037040045.1 Phorticella flavipennis | reverse complement strand
TTATCTAATCACAATTTCCTTCCACGGGAGCTACAGCACTTTCTTCAAAGGTATAAGAGGTATCTGCCTGCCGAGTATTGAAAGATTACTATTGTTAAAGGAAGTACCAATGTTTGAGCAAGTCTGAGGTATTCAGAGTATTGGATAAGTTAATAACTGTAGAGGTTTTAAGGAATTTGTCATTGAAACTGCTTATCTAATCACAATTTCCTTCCACGGGAGCTACAGCACTTTCTTCAAAGGTATAAGAGGTATCTGCCTGCCGAGTAAGCCGCCTTTTTCATTAGCCTAGCACTGCCATTGTAAGCTGTGCACCTTCCCACCGGATAGCTTAGTCTAAGGCAACAATCGTGCGGTTCCATACACATCGGATCCAGGAAGAGGCGTCGCCTCTTGAGGTAATCAATTTGCTCCAGCCCGAAGCACGCACTGGATTAGGACAATCAAACATCAATTAGGAATCTGTGGCAAATGTAAAATCCATAGAAATGCAAAATACCGAATTTCCTATTGCGTTACGGTATTGTCAAAGGCTCTGCGGAGAGGGCTGCGGGGAATGGGCGACATGGGGGGGGCATGGACGTCAGGGTAAAAGTTAATTTCGTCAACTATGGGAAAAAGTGTACGTTATGCGGCTTCTCACAGTGAATCTTATGCGACGGGGCAAAACAAAAGCGACAAAGCCGAGCCGAGCCGAGCTGAGCTGAGCCCCATGGAGCAACTGCAGCCAAGTGAGAGAGAGTGCCCTGATCCTGAGCCTGGCCAGACTCAATTAATTTAAGGGATTTTACCAAAAACTAACAGCAACATTGCTGTGGTGCATTTGAAAGCAACTGAGAGGAGTCCCACCTCCTGGAAGCCCCTGTCATAGACCCACCTTCTGCCACCTTTGGCAACTAACCGAAAACAACTCCGTTCACTGTGCTGGCTTTCCAATTTTATACTCTTCTCGAAGAAAACGGTATATTCACTTTGTCCGAAAGTATGGAATGCATTGAAGGAATAGTTGTAGACCCGCAAAAGTTACATTCAGAATAGTCAGGTGGTCAATAGAAATGGATTGAGCCATGTCCATCAATTTTTGAGATATCCTAGTGAAACTTGGCATATAGCCTTTTTTTGTTATGCATCACCACATTTGTCGGAACCGGTCGGATCAGATGACTATATCATGTAGCTGCCATATAACCATAATTCGGTTTTACCGATGTATCCCATTTTTTCTAACGTATTAGATTTAAAGTTCATATGCTCATAAGATTCGTTATTAACTACCGTTCCACATAATTTCATAAGGATCGGACAACTATATCATATAATTTTAACCATATATCCCATGTTTTCTAACGTATTAGATTCAAAGTTCATATGCTCATCAGATTCGTTATTAGCTACCGTTCCACATATTTTCATAAGGTTCGGACAACTATATCATATAGTTGCCATATAACCATCAATCGGATTTGTCCATATTTCCCATGTTTTATAATGTATTGGACTGAGAGCTTACATACTCCCAAGATTGGGTATTATCTACCGCTACAACAAATTTAAAAAGAATCAAGCTTCTATATCATATAGCTGTCATATAACTATAAAACGGATTTAACCATATTTTCCATGTTATCTATTGTATTAGATTGAAAGCTCATATTCTCATAAGATTCGTTAACTACCGTTCCACATAATTTCATAAGGATCGGACAACTATATCATATAATTTTACTTATATATCCCATGTTTTCTAACGTATTAGATTGAAAGCTCATATGCTGTCGTATAACTATAAAACGGATTTACCCATATTTCCCATGTTTTCTAACGTATTAGATTTAAAGTTCATATGCTCATCAGATTCGTTATTAGCTACCGTTCCACATAATTTCATAAGGATTGGACAACTATATCATACAATTTTAGCCATATATCCCATGTTTTCTAACGTATTAGATTTAAAGCTCATATGCTCATCAGATTCGTTATTAGCTACCGTTCCACATATTTTCATAAGATTCGGACAACTATATCATATAGTTGCCATATAGCCATCAATCGGATTTGCCCATATTTCCCATGTTTTATAACGTATTGGACTGAAAGCTTACTCCTTACTCCCAAGATTTGGTATTATCTACCGCTACAACAAATTTAAAAAGAATCAAGTTTCTATATAATATAGCTGTCATATAACTATAAAACGGATTTACCCATATTTCCCATGTTTTCTAACGTATTAGATTAAAAGTTCATATGTTCATAAGATTCGTTATTAACTACCGTTCCACATAATTTCATAAAAATCAGACAACTATATCATATAGTTGCCATATAACCAACAACCCGATTTGCCCATATTTCCCATGTTTTATAACGTATTGCACTGAAAGCTTATATACTCCCAAGATTGGGTATTATCAACCGCTATCTTCGAATAGAGTATGAAATCTTCGGTGCGCCGAAGGTAATCCTTCCTTACTGGTTGGCTTTGGCTTTGGGTTTGGCTTTAGCTTTGGCATTTGGCATTTGGCGGTCTTCGCACAGATTTTCGGCCTGGCAAAATTTAATTAAACTGCAAAATTGCCAGCCAAAAACGGAGTTTCGCAGAAGCTCCAACTGCAGCTGCAGCTCGTGCAGCATCCTCCAGCTTCAGCTCCTGATCCAGCTCCTGCCCCGGCTCCAGAGCTGTGCGCCATGATGAAAGTTGCCATCTAAATATTATTTTACACGACGCTTTAACTGCAACTTTTGCATGCCTCATAATAATCATAATAATGCCACGAGCAACAACTGTTTCATTAAAAGAAAAATAAACCAGCTTCAACTGAGCAGCAGCCCCAAAGGTACACCGACTAACGAATACCCTAACTGCCGACCTCTATCGACAAGCTCACTGAAGAACCTTTCACAAAGCCTAGAGTCATGTCTAACAACATGAGTGGGAATCGAACCCACACCTCTTATTTGGCAGGACAGTGCGCTATCCACCGGTCCACCGAGGTTTCTAACCCTCTAGCAAGGAATAAAACAATAGGGCATTTCTTTGTACGTTGGCATGTCTTCTACAACCTTGTCGAATTCACCTTAACCTTAAACTGTGGCTGTGCTCAATAGAAATGCTGAAGTGAGCGATCCCTCCAAGTGCCTTTTTCCTGTGCTTCAAGAGAGCTGAAAAGATACGGACGCTGAAGAATCTCGTTTAGCGCATCCTTCTAAAATTATAGGACTACTTACTCAAAAGACAACTCTCCCTTGAGTCAAATCCGATAACCCGATTGAAGAGCCTGAAACTAGTGGAACCGTTTCGAAAACCTTAAAAGCACTTTCATCGCAACACCAAGTTTTGAAACATGGTTCCTCCCAATTACCTTTGACTGGTATTTTGTGAGAGTTGAACAGATGCGTTGAGGATGCTCCTCCACGCACCTAATGCTGAGATCGTATTTGAGGCCGTTAACACAAAAGACAACCCTGGCTTGAAAGCAGTAATACCTTATGGAAGAGCATAAAACTAGCACTCGCTTGAGAGTACAAACGGGAAGGAGTACAGATCTTAGCAGGCGAGGGTCTCATATGATGTTTGTTGAGGGTGCCGTTGGGCGCCAGAAGATTACAGTGTAACAATTGCGCAGAAAGGAAGTGGGGGATTGGGTGAGTGTTTCAGCTGGGAACGGGGGGTAACTGCTGCCGGGGTTTTTTGGTCGGAACGTATGTTGTTTTATGCGTATGATATTTTGCGAGGCAAAAGTTATAAGGCAAAAAGTAAAGTACAAGAAAAAAGGATAATTTCTTTTGCCACCTACCGGCCCGAACCCGCAACCCCCGAACTCACCGTGCAGCCAGGGTATAAGGGAACCGAGTGTAAGGACTTGCTCTTTTAGTTAAATGTTTGAAAAGAAAAATTAAAAACTTTTTACAACAGAATGCGCGGGCTGCTGCTGCTGCTGCTGCTCCTGCCGCTCCTTCATCTTCATAATATCCTGCAAGAGGGGGCGTGGCAGAAGGGCGGGGGGGTGGGGGGAGGGCGTGTAGGTGCGACAGCCGTGTAAGAAGTTAAGCGGCCAAGCAGTCCGAAGATTATGCAGCACCAACAACAAGTCAGAAGACATGTTCCACATGCGGCTTCTTAATCTTAACGAAAAAACATCCTCCAGTTTCGTGTCCGTCTCGGAGACTTTCCGTCCGTCTGTCTGTCCTGTCTTTCTGTCTGTCTGTCTGTCTGTGTGGCATGCCACATCATCAAAAAAACGCACCACATGCTTAAGGTGCACATAAGACGGTGTGATAAGAACATAAAATTACGCAAAAATGAGCATAAAGTGGTTTTGGAATGAAATCCTAAGTGAGCTGGGGGCAGGTTCATCCTTGGGACTATCTCAGCGAATAGATAGATCTTATCATTTTTTAGAAAACACTTACTAATACTTTCTACAGATCTCAAGAAGCATCCAAAATTTTATGGATACATTATTTTGATATCAAGAAAATACCACAAGTCTCCAAACACCACAAGCTTAAGGTGCACATAAGACGATAAGATAAGTGATAAGAAGGATAAGGGATTATCTCAGCGAAAAGATAGATCTCATCAATATTCTAGAACCACTTCCTTTCCTAAGAGCTAAAGAAGCATCCAAATTTTAGAAGGTGGACCAGTGGATTGTCCACTGACCCTTCAAACAAGAAGTGCGAGTTCGACCCTCCTAGAAAAACTAGGTTGTGTTCTAGGACTTGAAATCCACCTACGTAAAAAATGTTCTTCAGGGTAGAAAGCAAGAATGAAGACAAATAGTGCTTCAGGCTTTTACCCGATGGTGTTGTTATAGCCATATAATAATAACAATAATTATTTCGTTATATGCCCCCAGACCCTAAACCAAAATACATCCAAAACTTATTCTTCTTCCTGTGACACTTCTTTTGTCTCTCTCCAAAAATTATTATTTAGGTCAGATTCGTTTATAGCTCTAATAGTTTGGTCCAGTTTGTCGTACCAATTGTTGATCCATTCTGATAATTTATTTATTTGCACAGACAACGTGTGGCAGGACCGAGCCTGCCTCACAGGGCGACTCGTGTTTAGGAGGCGCTTTAAGTGCCGCCTTCTTGTGCTGCTTTCACTGCACCTTTCTTTCTTTGCCTTTCCACATGCGGTAAACATTTCAAAGTGCGACATGGGGCAAGTGTGCAGGGGGCGGGGTAGAAAAGAAAAAACAAGAAAAATTAGAAGAAAACAAAAAGAATGAAGAAAACTTGTATCAACTTTTTATACCCTGTATAAAGCGAAGAAAGGACTTCTATTTCGGGGTATGTAAGGCAAGAGGTGAACAAAGAGTTGGATTGGAATAGTTAACTTCTAATAACAAATACGATGAATTGAGAGGATGTGATTTATAGATAATTACAGCACAAAGATATTCGGAAAATTTCCCAAAAACTGTAGACTTTCTACGGAGAGATGTTTTTCTAACAACTTCATATAAAGCAAGCTTGGTTGTTCCATTAATCAATAAAATTGGCAAGATTTCCCTATGAAATTTGCTAACGATATCAATTCTACACCATACAAAAAATGGGCTAATCTCCAAACGAAACAGATTTGTATTCAAAAGATCGATCAAATATTTGTTCTTCATCCGCTCATCATCCGCATTTCAGAGCTTCCTTTCCGTGAATTTCGTTCAGTTTCATACCTTGTTCCTCTCACAGAAGTTCCTTGAAATCGCCATCATGTCTTTGGCAGGTCCATTCTTTTTCATTTTCAATTCCGTCCTTTAATCTATTTCATATTCTATCGTTACCTAACTTCGTAAAAGATCTTAAGTTTCGAATTATGTTTTCATTCCTCAGAATTTAAATTTTTTCCTGTATTCCCATCCTTTCCTTCTTTTTCCACTCTTTTCCTTTCTTTCGAATTTTTAAAAATGAACGCCTATATTCTCTCCTTGAACTAAGATTTCCATTCTTTTCCCATAACATATCATTCCACTAAAATCCCTTACTTCCTTTCTACTACCATCGTTTGCTAAACGTTTCCAACCCTTACATACGTTTCACTTTTCATTCCCAACATTATCTTCCACAACATTCCAGGGTATCTGCTAGCCCAGTACTTGCCAGCTCTGCTTCCTCTTACTTGTTTTATATACATTTTTACTCAGCTGCCTGCTCGCTGACTGAGTTGACTGCCATGTCTTGTCCTTGTCTCGGCATGTGTACACACGCCATCCTACCCATTCTCCTGCCCAATCCTGATCCCATACCCATGCCGGTTCCGACTCCAACTCCAGCTCCAGCTCCGGGTCCACATCCACCGGATGCTCCCGTTGCCTTCTACTGCAGCGCTCTCGTAACTTTTGCTAGTGCGGCGACATCTGCCAATGTTTTGAACATTGCAACACACACACATACCCTAGGAAGGGGCAGGAGGAGCTGTGGGGGGACATGCGAGCCAAGTGTCTTTTGCCGAGTGTGTCGCACACGCAAAAGGACAAACTCCTTGGAAAAATAATGAAAAAGTAACTGAAAGTCGTATTTGTATTTTCCTTCAGCTCCTTCAGCGTCAGCTTTGTTGCCATCGCATTCTACGAGCTGGCAAGGCACATGGTGTCATAATATCAGGTGGAGAGTTACCAGTTGAAGAAGAGGCAAGCAAAAAGTGAAAGTCTAAAAGTCAAAAACATTGCTTTGGTTTTCTTGGAATTCGCAAATCTATTTGGTATTACTTGAAATTTTGAATGGCAAGGCACATGGTATCATAATATCAGGTGAAGAGTTAATAGTTTAAGAAGATGCACGGAGAAAGTGGAAAGTCGAAAAGTCGAAATCACTTTGACATTACTTGAAATTTTGGATAGGTAATACCCTCTGGGCCTCAGTGGGTCAGTGAATAACGCACTGTCCTGCGAAACAAGAGGTGTTGGGTTCGAGTCCCACTCATGTACTTAGCATGACCTTCCTAGAAAAACTAGGTTGTGGCGTAGGACTTGATATCCACCCACGTAAAAAACAAAGATCTTCAGTGAAGGAAGTTAGCAATAATCTTAAAAAAAGTGCTTTAGGCTGTGACCCGAATATGTTGTTATAGCCAATTTTTGTTTTTTTTTTTTTTTTTGTAATACCCTCCAAACAAGGCCTAGAAGAAAAATGTTACATAGGAACCTCAATAGGTTCTTAAGCCATAAACAATTCTTAGCAAACATTTCGGAAAATGTGAAAAAGTTAGCAGGTTTTTCAAAACCTGGCAACAAATGCTTTGATAAATTGATAGGATTTTTACCAGATCCTGAAACTTTTCGGACAGGCAAAAGCTTGGAAAAATTCTGAAAATATTCGTAAAATCAGGTTTATCTTAATGTTGAAAAAAAAAGAACAACTTGTTCATGAATTTTAGTAGGTTATCTAAATCTAGAATATCTTTCATGAAGTTCCTTAAATTGTTTTTTTTACACGCTTGAACAAATCAACAAATGGTTTTTCATGAAGTTCTCTAAATTGTATGTTCGATTAAACCCATTCCCCAAACTTCTTTGATAGTCTATAAAAGTCAAAGACATTTGGTAACTGGTCAATTGGTAACTAGTCGGGTTACCACCTAAAATTGGCTTGGCAAAGTCGAAGTCTTCCATCATGTAAGGCGAAGAAGACCCAAGTCGAAGGCAGCCTGTGGAAATTGGTGCGAGTAATTGGTTTGTTAGAACAAAACTTATAGCAAGGCAAATGGGATGCCAACCCTAGCACCCCCAGCAACCCTACAAACCCCTCTACATCCCTAGCACCCCTAACATAACCCGATACCCACTCCAAGGCAATTCAATCCACTCACCAATCCCAAACCATTCAGCTGGACATGGGCAAAGTTTTTTGGAAAGATTCACCTGTATGTGGCAGGGATTGGTTAGAGGCTGGAGGGGTCTGGGTCTGGGGTCTGGGGTCTGGGGTCTAAGGTAGACAACGGCAACAACCTAATAATAATCTGCATGTGCATCCCAGCCGAAAACTTAAAAGCATGTCACAGAGTTTTCAGCTTACAGATTTCGATGCTGCACAACTTTGCTTTGCATTCACACGGAGTCGGAGTCGGAGGCAGAGAAAGACACAGGGATAGGGACAGGGAAAGGAGACAGAGACAGAGACAGAGACAGATACACTTACATTAGAGCTGGTTACATGACTTTTGGATACATTGGTATTATGTCGTGACAAGCACTGGGACTGTGGTTTTATATCATTAACTAACATAAGGAGGACAGTTGTCCTGCCAACCCGCTTCTAGCTGGGTTGGATTGGATTTGAAATGTTGAAATATTCATTTCAATTAATACTTCGATATGTCTAGAATATTTTCTGAAAATTTCAAGACAATCGTAATAAAATTATAGGAGATAGAACGCTTGAAAGAGCGGCCCCTCTGGGTTATATACAATTCAACCGTGTTTTTCTCCAAACATCCTTTCCAAATTCAGTTATTACGATTTCCCAGAAACTAGTGAAGTGCTCTTTAATCAACCACTAACCCATGAAATATTATATTTTGATTCTAAGCGAATCGTTAATCTGTTTCGCTGACCACCGCAAGGAGCATTATTTAGGAAACGTCGCTGGGAATTAACAATTGACAATGAAACTGACAATTTAAAATGAGAACAAGCTAGAATTGATTATCTTTATACGCCGTAGATATCATACTCTTAACAAAACTCTCATATAAATAAATGCTATAAAAGCCTGATCATGAAATTTGGTAGATCAATAGATAATAAAGAAACTTAATTGTGTGTGAATTTTCAATCGAATAGCTTGAAAAACATGGGCAATAGGGCCCAACCGACTTTTGAATTTGTGGCTATTATATGATCTCAAATAAATTTGGTATGGTAGTAGATAATAAACAATCTCACATGTATGTGAAAGCTTGAAAAACATTAGTTTTATAATCAAACCCCACATTTGCTTATATAGCAACTATATAATTTAGTTGTCAGATCCAAATGAAATTTCGTGGATCAGTAGTTAACAGATAAACTGAGGTGTGAGTAGACTTTCAATCAAATGATTACAAAAATGTGGGTAATATGGACATAAATAAATGTTTCTTATATCGTAGTTATATGTTATAGTGGTCCCATCCGGCCGGTTGTGACAAATACTGTTATTGTGTAACTGTTTTAAGGAACTGTGACTTGTCGTGACACAAACACAGTCACCGTCTCAGTCACGGTCCAAGTCAGTCGATAAGGACTCATCCCTGATTGTCGACTTGAACCACAACTTCGCCCATGCCGAAGAAGAGATACACGTGTAGCATGTCAGTGACATGTGGAGAAGCTGTTCCCGCCGAACCCTTGCTCCCCACTAGCCCCGTTCCATCTGAAACTTAGGGGTTTCTCCCTCCTAACGGAAGGGAACACAAAGGTTAAAAAGCAATTTTTCGAAATGTCAGCGCACAAAATTTCATTACAAATTTTTATTTGCCTTTTGAGTTTTTGCGCACATTTTTTGTTTTTTGTTTTTGTTAGTTGTGTGTGGCAGCCATTGTTGTTGTTGTTGTTGTTGTTGTTGTTGTGACCAGTGAACAATAACAACAATGATCAGCTGTTGTTGTTGTTGTTGTTGTTATTATTATGTTTTGCCCAATTTCAATTTCCTTTTCTCTTTTGCTTTTGTCTTTTGCACAAGTTTTGCGTCGCTTTTGGTGCTGATAAACGTCAGTTGGCCGAGCGGAACAGTGTTGGAAAATCCCATAAAATTTCCCTGTCCCTCTGACGTTTGCCGAGCAAGAAGCGAGCCTTGGAAATCAATAGAAAAATTATATACTTTATGAATATAATAAAATACGCCCAATAGAATCTTCTCTTTCTGTGCTCAACTACCAAATACCCTATAAGCAAATTCTAGACCAAAAAGCTACCTTGGGTTTATTTGTCCAGTGTCCGCCGAGAACCCTATTGCCTCCCTTTTCCTTAACTTCATTCAGCTGTATACAAACTACAGGCTACTAGTTTGAGCACAATATAATTTTTCAGATCTTTTTTCAAACCCAGCCGGATCAGACAACTATATCATTCAAGCAACATACGGTTTAAATTCCTTTTTGACCTCTATACCCTATTTTTATGCAAATAAAACCCTCAATTTTTCACATTATCTTATCTAAATTGATGCTACTAATATTGAATTATCATGTTTCATTAACTATATTGATATTGATTTGACAAAACCTTCAAAATACACAAGAAATAGATCAAAGAGCTGCCCTGGTTCCATTTATCCACTGCACGCCGCTATCGCAAGTTTGCCTCGCTTTTCCCCCTTTTGCATCTATCAACAATTTTCCGTCGAGAAAACTATCTCCTCCCTTTTCCTTCCCTTTCTCCATTCAGTGCCCACATCGCATCCTTCCAACTACGATGATCCTACTATATCCTGTCCATCGTCTACACCCGACCCCATGTCAGGCGCTAACCACTTGCTGCTCGAATTTCCACACGAGATCGTTGATATGCCAAATTCAGTCCATGGTCACCGCAAGTCCGCTGGAGGCAGCTCGTCCTAGCCTAGGCCTTCAGCCTAGTACCACGTGGACTTTGAGCACGCTCGCGGTGACCATAGGCTGAAATCTGGCATACGAACGATCTTGGCCAGAAATTGGAGCGGCAGTTGGATGACGACGGACGACTCAAAGCTGCCGGGATGTTGGATTCCAGGGTAAGTTAGGTCCGTGCAGTTGGCCTTTAACGCATTGGCGGCTGAATGGATTCATCTGGGAGTCCAATTTGCTGCAGTCTTCCGGCAATTTGGTCGCACCCACGACAAAGCTGGAGAAAGGCTACGCCAAATTGAAGTAGACAGAGTTGGCTGGGTTTACGGTTTGTCTGGGAGTGGGTTCTTCCAGGGCCTCAAGTGAAGAACTTCTTTGGGTTCTTTGTTGAAGATTCCTTTCGAATACTTCTAAGTCTGGCATATTTCGTCTTCATCTGTATCTTATGGGTTCGCTTTCCTGCCTCTCCTTAGTATTGCTATAAAACTATAGACAGTTAAAACAATATATGATGTGATATGAGAAATCACAGTCCAAATTCAACCCACCCACGCATTAGTGCTTATAATATATGATGGATTTATAATATACCCAATCAAGTTACTCAACAGCACACTCTCGCAAGCTTCGAACGCCAAAACGTGAAGATATATATTTTAATTCATTTCCAGATTTTGAATTGAGAAAAATGAAAATTTTCTAGATGGTGCCCCGGGGCAAGCAAGGTCAAGACTGAATTCTGCCTCAGCAAAATAGAGAAGCTCGACAAATCAGGAACGAGGCACACTTTGGTTGAATATATATTTTATTTGCTCTTTAGTTATGAAACTTTGAACAATATTTATCGATGAGTGTAATCGATTCTTTGCTGACAAGAACTGGTTCATGAAGTACTTAAAGACTTGTTCACAACAAACTCTCTGATCAGCTGATGTTCAGTATATTATATATTATTAGAAATTTTAATAATAAAAAACTGTTGGAATTAGAGATGCGCACGGGCCTCAATTTTAAGATTCGGCATAACTTGAGCCTAGCATATATAATATGGCACAGGTCCAACCCGGTACGACCATCAATACTTTTCTTAAGACCCGGAAAGCCCGCCCCTTTTTTGACAAAGGCTGACCTGGCTCGGCCCGTCCTAAAGTCTACGACAAAAATATATATCGGATCTGGCTCTTCAATCTAGTTCTCCTTTCATTAAAAATTCTGCCTGAAGTTGACTAAAAACCACCCGGCAATCTTTCATCCCTAGGCACGGGTTCGCACGGAAAAAGCCATTCGCATTATCTTATTGTAATTAATAGATATAGAATGGAGCTTAAATATTTCATATAAATATAAATTGATTTGTCAAAGCCCTCGAAATACAGCATAAAACGGAATGAAAAGAAATTATAGATATTTTAAAGCTATTTCAAGAGAAATTTTTCGGCTGCGAAATGATTTTGAATGATTTTCAAGACAGTATACATTTTTTCAGAAAAAAATACAATTCTTTTAATAGGTTTTAGGATGACAAATTTGATGAAAAATTCGATTCGCCATAGAAGAATTCTATTTGACCCATTTAACCATCTTTACCTCTTGCACCTGAGCAATTTTTTTGATTCTTTCTAGTCTCGATTATCGATTCAGTCCCCAAACGCCGTTTCTGTCCAACTGCCAAGTCGAAAGTACCGCTGCTTCCACAATCCCAAACACTCCAGTCGATGCCATCTCAAAAGCCAACCAATTGCTGCTCCATATTATGAACAAATTACTTGTTTTCCAAAGATCGGAGTCCGGAAGAGTCCACTGGATTGGACAGATTCCGACAGATGTCGCCAAAGACGATTCCAACGACGAAACCAATCAGGAAGAAAGTCTATATGTCTGCAACATTCTTCGTGTATCCAGAGAAGTGTGACTTCCTCTATTCAAGGCATGCACTCCACTTGCTTATTGACCTTATTGACATCAATAGGACAACGTAATGCCACTCCCAGGGTCTCCCATATGGCGACCCATCCAAGAACCCCAATCGTATCGCATGCGAGGTCTGAAAATGGTTCGCATGGAAAGTCATGTCCGGC
The DNA here is from genome assembly GCA_037040045.1 of Phorticella flavipennis. Taxonomy (NCBI): domain Eukaryota; kingdom Metazoa; phylum Arthropoda; class Insecta; order Diptera; family Drosophilidae; genus Phorticella; species Phorticella flavipennis. Next base: position 28,407 of record JBANCY010000166.1, on the reverse strand, counting down.
CGGGCTCTTTTCCTCAAGCACGCACCTCTTTGGGAGAACCCTTTTGGATCAACTTTGGCACCTCCCATGGGGTCTAACTGGTGGCTCTCCACCAGGCAAACGACATGGGAGGTGCCAAAGTTAAGCTTCCATGCGAACCAAATCCAGACATCGCATGAGATGCGACGCGGTTTCTGGATGGGTAACCATATGGGAAACCTTGGAATAGGCTCTACGTGGTTCGGTTAAAGTTGCTCGAACACCAAATGGGACAGATCGGTGCTGTGAGTGAAAAAATTTCAGGTTTGCAAATTTCAGAGGGCAAATTCTTACCTCGAGAAAGCGACTTATACATGGATTTCGAGGAACGAAGACATTGCATCGATTGGATTTCAATTGATGGCCTTTCGAATGCTTTATGGATTAGTTCATCTGGTATTACCAAATGAAATGGTATTATGGATTTATAATATATGCAATTAACTTACTCCACAGCTCTGGTTTATATATACATATGGAGGAATATGCGTACTTTGGAAAGCCAAAAAAAAAGGGAATATTTTTCTGAAAATTTTATGTTAATTTCAGATTTGGAATTGATAAAATGAAAAAATTTTCCAGATGTTGCCTCGAGGTAGGCAAAGGTAACACTGAAATTCTAGCACAACAATTGGAAGTAGCTCGAAAAATCGAGAACTTGGCACACTTTGATTAAATATATTGTATTTGTCTTATAATAATGCAACTTTGTACGATATTTATCGATAAATGTAATCGGTGTTTCGATGATATGTGCAGGGGACCAACGTATTAACGCTCAGCTTATCATGTCTATTTAACGGAAACGAAGAGTACCCAGGGAATACCCCCAATGTACCGATAAGCGATAGGTTAATCGATTGCTTGAGCCAGTTTCAAAACTTAATTTATTGTTTGGAATAGAAAAATATTTCATAATAACAATAAATGGAGACTTGTCTGCCAGAGAATTATTATGGAAACCTCATCGAGCGCACACAATGGCAATGGGCAGCAATTGGCATGGCTGCCACATGTCCTCCTGTTGTACTCCGACTCCGACTGCGACTCCGGCCACGTCTCCGGCTACGTCTCCGGCTACGTCTCCGGCTCGGAGTGCAGTCGAAATCAACGTTTAAAAAGGATTTGCCATGCTAAATATTTTGAAAAGCCTTAAGCTATTCAAAAATTACATCACTCGAGCAAATATGAGAGAGACTTGAGAGACGAGACTTGTGCCGAGTGCCGGGAATGAGGAGGACAAGGACCAGAGCCTGCCCCGCCTGCCGCGCCCCGGACTGCGCCCAGTGCAGATGCCTGCGAGCGCTGCCAACTGGGCAGCCGCAGCAGAGCCACGATTAATGGCAACGTTTGAATGTAATGTAGCGAAATGTGGCAGGAGGAACAGGAGGGATCAGGGATCAGGGTGGAGGGATCCGGGTGGTAGGGGATCAGGGAGCAGGGTGCAGGGCTTGGCAGTGCTTGCCATACTGATTCCAATTGTGTGTGTGTGTGTGTGTGGGCGGCTAGCAAAACAATGGCCCCGCCCACCGCCCACTGCCCACTGCCCACCACGCGGGGTCTCACGCCACGGCAAGTTGTTATCCGGCGGCTGAAGCAAAAATAACAAAAACAATACGTGGCGTCGGCTCTGCGGCTCCAACAAGCGGCAACGGGAGCGGTTCAATGGTCGATGCGATGGTCGACCGACTGCCATGCGCTTGATTTAACCATGCATTGGGCCCAGTCCCAAACCCAAACCCAAACCCAAACCCAATCCCAATTCGAGACCCAGACCCGGGCCCAAGACCAAAAACTGGCAAGAACTGAAGTTGAAAACGGTTGACGACTGACGGTTGACCGTGCCCCGGCGGCCGATTAGAGATGCGCAACAAACAGGGCGTGACTCACAGGGGAAGTCCTAAAAGGGGACATGAAAATCCATTGACCATAATTTGGTCAAAACTGTAACGATTTTGTATTGTGATACCATTTTGTTACTGGTTTTTGAGTTCAATTCGCTCTACATTCAAATGATTGTAATCATTTCGTGAAAAAAACTTATTTTTTCGAAATTGTTCGGATTTTGAAGTTAGGGTACCCCCCCTTTTTAAAAAAAAATTAGAAAAACTACTTCAAAACTTCTCCAGATGAGCTTAAAATCGGTTCAAAATCGAGTAAAATTTTAACATGTAGGCGAAATATTTCATATGGGCACATTTTTTCAAAAGCTCGTAACTTTGTCGAAACTGGACCGATTTTGGATTGTTTAACCATTTTGTTTATGGTTTTTGAGTCCAATTTGCTTAACATTCAAGTTGTTAATATTTTGGCTTTCTATCACAAGTCGTAGTACCTACGAGTCACTGTATCAATCGCAATCACAGTAATAACAATATTAGTTCAATAATTACTTATTTGATCAGTCACTGTAACTGTGACTGTGACTGTAACAATTGTGCTCATCTCGGAAAGCACGGAAGGAAGTGAAAACTGAAAACTGCTGGAATTGGGGTAAAACTGCGGTCGCCAGTGCCGGGTCCGTCCGAGTGCGGTCCTCGACATCATCGAGAAATGAAAACAACTCAAGCGAAAATACAATCATATTTTTATTGCCGGCTGGTTGCTTGCATGTTTCGAGGGCAGCCGGAGAAAGGAGAAGAGCAGGGAGAGGGAGAGGGAGAGGGAGTTGGAGTTGGAACTGGGAAAATGGGAACTCTGGTCTGGGAGGGGCGGGGGCCAACAGTTGGCAAAAGGCATAAGGCATACGGCGAGCTAGAGGGACAGAGGTCGTCAACCAATTCTCGTTCGTTCGCTCGTTTAGTCGATTATTCTTGGAGGCGTTTTCCTTAATAGTAACAAGCGCAAGGACACAAGGACACCCGGACTCGAGGACACCCGGGCTCGAGGACACCCGGACACAAGAACAAAACGGCAGCAATAACAGTCACTGGCGCCGCCGTCGCCGTCGAGATGGACTGAAATGAATTAAAAGTGAATCAAAACATCTGGACGCACGAGCATGAGACAACATAAACAGCCAAACCCCCAGACTCCCAGACTAACAGACCCCCAAACCACCCAACCAACCTACCAGGACCAGGACATCTCGTAGAACTCCAACTCCATTCACACTATTTATTTTGATGGTTTGCCTTCAGAGCCTGACAATGTGTAACATTTAGTTTTTTTCTAAAGCCTAACCACTGTGCACAGTGTGACAACAGACTGTTGATTCCATGATTAATGATCAGGCCCAGATGATAAGACGATAAGCTAATGATGATGCTGCACTCGCTGGACCACAGCTGGACGAGCTGCCTCCATCGGCAATTAGTCAGCAGCAAAATTATTTCAAGTTTTGAGACTTGGGCAAAACTTTTTAAGAATTTTCACTTGAAAATTGAAAGATGATTGAAAGTTCTTAAGGAACCCTGAAAAGATATAGTTACAAACCTTAAGCTTTTGAGCTCGCTGCAGACAAAATAAGACTTTTCATTATTCAAATGAAAATAGTGAAAATTTCAACAACGTTTTGAAGTTATGAAATTTGGTTTGGGAACATGTAAGGTGAAAAATATCTTCTTGGGGCATATTTCTATCGATCATAACTTGGTGAAAACAGAACCGATTTTGCATTGATATACCATTTTGTTCATGGTTTTTGATTTCTATTCATTCCTCGTTCAAATTTTATTTATTTCATGAAAAAAATTTTTTTTTAAATTTTTTGGAAATTGAGGTAAGGGTCCCCCCTGTGTTTTCAAAAAGTTTTGAAAAATAAAAACTCAAAATTTCAATTGTTTTCGATTTCGCTAATCAAAAATACCATAAAGCCCTATTTTAAAACTTCGGTAGAAAAATTTTATTTTTCACCCAAAAATCGGCTTGAAATCGAGTAAAATTTAACTTGTAAAGTGAATAATGTCATATGGGCAAATATTTCAAATTCTCATAACTTAGTCAAATCTAAACCGATTTTGAATTGTTATACCATTTTGTTCATGGCTTTTGATTCCAATTCGTTTCAAGTTCAAATTTTATACATTTCCTAAATAAAAAATGTTTACGAAATTTTTCGGATTTTGAGGTAAGGGTCCCCCCTGTGTTTTCAAAAAATTTTTAAAAATAAAAACTCAAAATTTCAAATGTTTTTGATTTCTGTGATCAAAATTAGCATAAAAAACTATTTTAAGACTTCGGCAGACGAATCTCATTTTTCACCCAAAAATCGGCTCAAATCGAGTAAAATTTTATAATAATATTGTCTATAGGGGCATATTTCTATCGATCATAACTTGGTGAAAACAGAACCGATTTTGGATTGTTATACCATTTTGTTCATAGTTTTGGATTCCAATTCGTTCCTCGTTCAATTTTTATTGATTTTGTGAAATTTTTTTTCTTTCGAAATTTTTTGGATTTTGAGGTAAGGGTCCCCCCTGTGTTTTGGAAAAATTTTGAAAAATAAAAACTCAAAATTTCCATTGTTTTCGATTTCTGTAATCAAAATTAGTATAAAACCCTATTTTAAAACTTCGGCAAATGAGTTTCATTTTTGACCCAAAAATCGACTTGAAATCGAGTAAAATTTGAATATGTAAATTGAAGTATTGTCTATAGGGGCATATTTCAAACTACCATAACTTGGTCAAAACTGAACCGATTTTGGATTGTTATGCAATTTTGTTCATGGTTTTTGATTCTAATTCGCTCCATATTCAAATTTTATTCATTTCATGAAAAATATTTTTTGTGAAATTTTTCGGATGTGTTTTGAAAAAATTTCAAATTTTAAAAAATCGAAATTTCAATATTTTTTTCTTTCTAGTATCAGAATTAGCATAAAAAAAACCATTTGATAACATCGCCAGATGACTTTAATTTGTCACCTAAAAATCGGCCCGAAATAAAGTAAAAATTTTATCATGTAAATTGAAATATTGTCTATAGGGGAAAATTTCTATCCATCATAACTTAGTCAAAACTTAACTGATTTTGGATTGTTTTGGAATCTTCATTCAAATTGTATTCATTTTGGGAAAAACATTTTTATCGAAATTTTTTGGATTTGGAACTAACGTTTCTCCTGTTGTATTTTTCTGGCCACTTTCAGATTTAATACAATCTAATTACAAGTTTGATAATATAACAAAACATATGGAAAATGCCATTAAATACATTTGTTATACAAAGTCAAAATTCATAACCAATCCTTAGAAACAACATGGGGTTCTCCTACGCCCTGCCACGCCCACTGAATTTGTTTAGTTTAAGTGAAATTCTGGTTGAGTAGCCACAACTGCATTGAATTGGCAACATTAGCCTGGCTTATAAGCACTTTATTGCACATGAGAGATATCCACTTACCGCAATTTGATCAAAATGAAATTCTATATAGAGCACAGACTTCAGACTTGAGACTTCAGACCCCCAGACCCCCGACCAGGTCTTCGAAAAACGAATACAAATAGAAATACAAATAATAAAACTATCAACGCGGCTGGTCGCACTTCGGCAACAACAACGGCAGCAGCTGTTGCCTCCAGATATCTCCGGGAAGCAAACCTAATATCTCCTGCCCGCCTACCTCAAAGGTAGTACAGGGCGCTCTACACCCTGGTCGGGAAGAGGGAAAGGAGGAAAGGGGGGCAGTACAAAGGATATGCAAGCTAAGCAATTTGCATTTGCACACCGCAAACGGTGAGGCAGGAAAACTTGGAACACACCAGACGACGACGAGGACTACAAAGACGAGACGACAGACAACAACAACAACAACAACAACAGCAACAACATAACCACAACAAAATGCTTCAGAAATATGCTAAATTACTAAAAGACAAAAAAACCCCAAAAACCCAAAATCAGCAGACACGCAAGATGGGAGTGCACATATGAAAGATATCCTGTTAAAGGTTAAAGGTGTTTTTCTAGGGGAATCAATGCGGCTATCATTGTGAAACTGAGGGTATATTTACAAATATTATCCAAGATCCTACAGAATTGTTTTCAATCAAATATGTCACAAAATGGCGGAGCTATGAGGTATATACAAAAGAGCCTCAATCTAACCATATGCTAACAATATGTGGCTCGGAATTTTGAGCTGGAAATAAAAAACTCAACTCGATTATACATTTTCAGCTTCTATATAAGTCTCGATAGGGCCGTCAACGGACTAGTGTCCCGCCAAACAAGAGGTCCGAGGATATAACAGCTCTACCGGGTCACCGCCAGAAGTACTATTGGTCTTTATTTCTACTTCCTTCACTGAAGAACTTTTTTTACGTGGGCAGATTTCAAATCCTACGCTGCAACCCAGTTTTTCTTGGAGGGTCATGCTAAGAGTGGGACTCGAACCCACACCTCTTGATTGGTTCACCGAGACAGCAGTATCTTAAGTATCCTAAATATCCGAGGATCCTAAGTATTAGTTCTCCGAATATTTCTTCGACCTTTTGCGAATTGATTCTGTTCCACATCCAACCTAAAGACACAGCTGCTAGCTTCTACCGCCCTGTAAAGGCCTAATATACCCCATTGCTTTTATATATTTACAGGATATAATGGAATATGCATATAGAGCTAAGCAAAAAGTACTTTCAAGAAGTTGCCGAAAGTCGAGAGCAGGCAAAGACAAAAACCAGTGCCAAGAAATGAAAGACAAAGCTGGCCGGCCAGGGGGCTTAGAACAAGGGGCGTGGCGGCGGGCAGGTGGAACAAATGCACCACCTGCCGGCAGTCAACACGCAGCCCGCCGCCCGCCGCCCGCCGCCTAGCTTCCCGAGGTGGAGCACCCAACCAATTGGCCGGACAGTTCATCTTTTGGCTGTGTCCAAAAATAATCAAAGAGCCGAGTGGAAACCTCAACTTGGAGCATGCTGCTCCTTGTTGTGCTCGGTGTTGTGGCTCTTATTGAAAATAGTTTTACAATTTATTGAGTGCACACTGTGGCGGGCGGACCAGGGGGACAAGGGGACAAAAGGTCCGAATCAGAATCTGAATCAGGATCTGAATCTGAATCAGAATTCAAGTCAGTGTCAGAGGGCGCCTGCATTTTGCATAACAAAGGGCAGCGCGTCCAAAACTTGTTCAAATTGTCAGTTGAAATGTCAGCTCAAGATGGACCAGACCCGGCAGTAGGTGTGCAGGAGATTTAAGAGTTGGAGTTGGAGTTGGAACTGGAGTTGGAACTGGAGTTGGAACTGGAGTAGAAGCTGGAACTGGAGCTGCCCTGTGCTGGTTGCACATAAATCAAGTAAGCTGCTTTGTCGCTTTACAAAACATTTGCTTACATTTCCACAACAGCAAACAAATCGCAGACACACTGAAAGATTTACTCCCCCCAAAAACCCCCCAAAAAGATAAAGGTAACAAGCCCATCCCCACCTAGCCGACTACACAAAGCAGGCTTAAAATTGGTCTATAATTGCAGAGCCACAACCCGATCAGACTTATTGGAAAAATTGTACAAACAATCCAAATGCAGCAAATCTTTTTTGGTAAAATGCCAAATAAAGTTGCAAATATTTGCAGAAACAACTTATAGGGGCATTAAGGGGTATTATATATATGATATGATATGCTACATGGGCTTACGATATGCTATCATGTTGTATCTATGAATATTTTTCAATTGAATTAGACGCTTGGAAATTAAAAGCTAAAGAAGACTTCTACACATTATGGATTGCTCACGATACACGTAAAGCCCAAGGTAATCTGAGATTAAGGGAAACCCATCTTCCGCGCTAACTTGTTAAATTCATACATAAGGCATGCCCTAAGAATAATTTCTTTTCACAGAAATATGAAATCGTTTTTAAAGAAATTACTATTTTTTATGTTTTAGATGGGTAATTTTTAGCAGTACTCTCCATGGGGGTTCTGAGCGGACGCCATATGGATCACCTCAGGTTATCCTGGCAGTGAAGCCAGTGTACCTAAATGGAGTGCTGCAATCAGGAGCATGCACAGAAGATAAACAACAATAGAAGCAACAGGAGGAATCAACCAGAGGAATCCCCTAGAGCTGGGCTATCAGCCCAAACTACGGTGGAAGGCGCAGTCACCAAATCACTGAAATGAGAGCAGGCTTTCAAGGAAGTTAAGGATACTGGCAGAAAGAAGTCACCGACTGTCCACAAGCATCTTTGATTAAAGAGATCTCTATCAGCCTCCAGGATAAGTCAATGAAGTACTCAAGTTAAGGATGGTCGCAAGATACCCAGTGTCAACAGCAGGGGTAAACAAGAATTCTCCTATAAGCTTTAAAGACAAAAGCCAAGGCTAGTCGTAGTACTTCCCATCTCTTCCCCGCAAGGAGCGATATGATAGCGAGGGACCTTGTCGGATACGATACCTGCAGGAGGTGCAAGGAGGTAACCGAGTCCCCAGAGCATCACCTACTCTAGTCGTCTCCTCATGAGCCACAGATAGAGCTAACAGGAAGCGAGCTTGTTCCGGCGCTACTTAAGTCTACTTAAGTTCCTTTAACTTCGACTTCAAAAGGTTTTCTAAAACGGTTCTCAAAATTGCACTTCAATTGAGCAAAAAGGTTGGTTCTCCACGGTATCACTAAGAACTTTAAGGTCTTCATAGGGTCCTGCTTAGGTCAGCCGCCTAACCTATACTTACACCTACAAAAGCTCACTTCGCTTATATCATCTGCAGCCCCAAGGACCCCTCCCACTGAGTGTTACCTAAATTTTCATCTTCCATTTTTTCCTGGAAAGAATTAAATGTTTGCATTGTTTTTTGTTTTGTTTTTTCTCTAGAACTTTTTGTCCGAGTCAAACTTTGACCAAATTCAATCAAATTTAATTAGGGCTGCCTGGGGCAACGGAGGGTAGGAGGCATAAGGGTGCTCCATGCTATCCAGGATATTCGCCTACTTATTGATTTTCAACCGGAATTCAGTCAATCGCATTGAGTTGTGAAAATAAAATAATAATAAATGTTATGATTAGTTCGAGTTTGTTGAGTTGAAGTTGAAGAGGAGAAACCAGACCAGTCCCAGAAGGTAGAAGGTAGCTAGGGGTAACTTGAGGGGGGTCAGTTTAATAAAAAATCGTTTTAACCAATAAAATATAATAACAAATTACATACGCTTCAGTAATCGAATATTTATGATGGCAACGAAACGCAAGTGTATACCTAAGCAACGGGCGGAAGGATGACAGGGGCGTGGAACCCAAGGGGGGACTCAAGTCAGTTTCAAGCACAAAACGAAAAGGAAGAGGCTAAGGTTAAAGGGGCTTCGGTGGATGAGTCGATAGCTCACTGTCCCGCCAAACAAAAGGTGCGAGTTCGAGTCCCGCTCATGTCGATAGGCATGACCCCCCTAGAAAAGCTAGGTTATGGCGTAGTATTTGAAATTCACCCACGTAAGAAAGTTCTTCGGTGAAGGAAGCAGGAATAAAGGAAATTAGTGATTCAGGCTTTGTCCCGATAGGGGTTGTTATGGCCATATAATAATCAGAATAAGGTTAAGGTTGACTTCAGACCCCCTTTCAAGCCCCACAGCCCACGCCACTGCGCCATATGCCAGCTGCCACACAGCTCCAGCCGCATAAGCATTTCGTATGCATTGAAAAGGCACAAAACCCACACAGAACCAGAGCCAGCTGCTGGCTAGGAAGACGCAAGGACGCAAGAAAGGGCCAGCATGGAGCTGCTTACGGGGACGGAGAGCCGTGCGCTTGTCAAAACAAATCCGTAAGAGATTACATTAAAAGGCGCATTTGGACAGCTCAATCGCAAAATCGCATACACCTATTTCAACATGTTTGTGCGAACCATGCCAAACCCTAGCCCCGCCGCCTTCAACCTCAATACAAACCCAACCAAACCCAGCTGAATCCAGCCCAACCCCACTTCATCCTCCATATGAGTGCGGAGTGCAATGTTCTGCATGCGGCACACATATCCCCAATGGATTTGCTAGACGCCAGCCCGCACCCAACTCAAGTCTATCCTTGTATATCCAGCTACTTTTTCTTCTTCTTCCTACGGATCCTTGTTTCTTTAGCGACGTTTGCGGCCGTCGCGTTGCCTTTTTTCCACTTTTTTGTGGGTGAGTTTCCCCGAAATGATGAAGAGTTCCATAATACAAACTGACAGTAGTTTTCATTATGAATTCATGTAATTTTATTTTCGTCCATAGATTTCTTATTCTTATTTCTTATTTTATTTTTGCTTCTAATTCGATTTCCAAAAGTGTTGTAGGGAAAGTGCTTAGCCTTATACTGTGCCTCTCCAGGAGTCTGTGTGTGGGTTGGGCATAAGGGGATTCTCCACGGTAGAAGTGATACAGGTACGTATATCCACATATATAACGATACGGGCAACAAAGTTATAAGTTCTATAGATTATCATCTTTCAGGAAAAACCACTAGACCACAGTTCCAATTGATGGACCCATTTACAAAGTGTCCGCAAAACATGGTTTCTAAAGTCGGGCCCTTGGTAGACTAGTGTGTAGCGCACCGCCAAACAAGAGGTGCGAGTTCGAGTCCCGCTCATGTCGATAGGCATGACCCTCCTAGAAAGACTAGGTTGTGGCGTAGGATTTGAAATCCATCCACGTAAAAAATATCTTCAGTGAAGGAAGCAGAAAAAAGGCAAATAGTGCTTCAGGCTTTGACCCAATGGGGTTGATATGCTATATAATAATAATAATTAGTCGTTGGAAACAAGAGAAGCAATTTTATTTGTATTTTCCATAGTCCTTCTCTACAGGATGACCTCGTGATTAACCGAAGGATATACAAATATATAAAAAATATATTATATTAATTGTTATCCTATTGAACTAAAAAAAATGGAAACTTTGATTACTTTTTGAACCAGTTCGTGTCAGCAAAACATCGATATCGAAATTGAATATCTGAAAAGCAAAATACAATATATATCGTATCCAAGTGCTGAAAAATGTTGAGTCAGAAGCTGCCTTGCCTGCCTCGGGGCAATATCCAAATAAATTTTCATTTCACTAAAGCTAAAGTCAAATAGTATTACCAAAATTTTCCGAGTGTGCCATTGTACATATATGTTTTGGAGCTGCTGAGTAAGTTCATTAAATATATTATTAATCCATTCCCAATACCATATATTTTTTGAATTTCCCAAACCAGAAGCATAAATCCAAAAAGCAGCTAAATTGCAACGATAAAAATTGAATCATAATATGCAATGCCCTCGATTGCTCCAAAATCAGTCTATAACACGCATTTCTGAGGTAAGAAATATTTGCAAAACTCCACATCTGGAATTTCTAGACATGATTTTTCCACATTTTTCCCACACAGAACCTTCAACGCAAGAGAAAAACCTCTTGCAAATCATCAAGCCCATCAAACTCCTGGAACACAATTGTGGAAAACTCAATGGAAACAGACTCCATAAAGCTTATTAAGCAACCTTAGCCGAAGGAATATAAGGACAAGAATGGGTACCCATTGAGAAGCCAATTCGGATGCCATGCCATATTGAATTAAACTGGCCATGTGCAACTCCTCCAAGAGACTTCCCTATCGGAACCCACCAAGCAGCCAATTCCGATAGTAGTAAGTTAATCTGGATGATGGAAGTTTAACTTTGGCAACTCCCATGGAGTTTGCCTTGTGGTGATCCACCAGTTAGATCCCCATGGGAAGTGCCAAAGTCGATCAACCTTCATCCAAATCATACATTTCATATATTGCATGTTTTCCGATTTGGCTCCCAGCTGGGTCCCCATTCGGGAGACTCTTGGAGCGGCTGCACATTTGCCAGTTCAATAAATGTCGTGTCAGAGGTAGTTGTGGAACCGGCAAAGTGTGCGACGGTGTCATACACAGAGCTTACCCCGATGCCAGTTACAGATTCACCTCTAGAGTTATGGATGGAGAAACTGGAGGAAAAGGGCGGAAAGGTTTCCTCGCCGTAAAATTGGTGGAGTCAGCTGAATTGGACATAAGGAAGAAATGCATCATTTTACTCTGTTTTATGTTGTATTTTGAGGGCTTTGTCAAATCAGTTTATATAAAGAAATGTTCATATTCAATTTGATATATATTAATTACAATAAAATAATGCGAAAACTAGGGCTGCAGGCCTAAAAACGGGGCTTTTCCACCGCGAACCCGTGACTAGGGATGAAAGATTGCCGGGTGGTTTTTAGTCAACTTCAGGCAGAATTTTTAATGAAAGGAGAACTAGATTGAAGAGCCAAATCCGATATATTTTTTTATCGTAGACTTTAGGACGGACCGAGCCAGGTCGGCCTCTGTCAAAAAAGGGGCGAGCGTTGCGGGCCTTAAGGAAAGTACTGCGGGTCGTCCCCATCTCTAATTTCAAAAGTTTTTTATTATCCAAGTTTCATATAATATATAATATACTGAACATCAGCTGATCTTCGAGTTTGTTGTGAACAAGTCTTTAAGTACTTCATGAACCAGTTCGTGTCAGCAAATCACCGATTCCATTTATCGATTGATATCATTCAAAGTTTCATAACTAAAGAGCAAATAAAATATATATTCAATCAAAGTGTGCCTCGTTCCTGATTTGACGAGCTTCTCCATTTTGCTGAGGCAGAAATTCAGTCTTGACCTTGCTTGCCCCGGGGCACCATCTAGAAAATTTTCACTTATATCAATTCAAAATCTGGAAATGAACTAAAATATATATCTTCACGTTTTGGCGTTCGAAGCTTGCGAGAGTGTACTTGATTGGGTATATTATAAATCCATCATATTATATCGTTTAATTTGGTTAGACTAGATGCATTATTCCAAAAAGCAATTCAAGAACCCACTTCCAGACAAACCGTAAACCCAGCCAACTCTGTCCAATTCAATTTGGCGTAGTCTTTCTCCAGCTTTGTCGTGGTTGCGACCAAATTGCCGGAAGACTACAGCAAATTGGACTCCCAGAAGAATCCATTCAGACGTCAATGCGTTAAAGGTCAACTGCACGGACCTAACATACCCTGGAATTCAACATCCCGTCAGCTTTGAGTCGTCCGCCGTCATCCAACTGCCGCTCCAATTTCTGGCCAAGATCGTTCGTATGCCAGATTTCAGCCTATGGTCACCGCGAGAGTGCTCAAAGTTCACGTGGTACTAGGCTAAAGGCCTAGGCTAGGCCGAGCCTCCAGCGGACTTGCGGTGACCATGGACTGAATTTGGCATATCAACGATCTTGTCTGGAAATTGGAGCAGCAAGTGGTTAGCGCCTGACATGGTGTCGGGTGTAGACGATGGAGAGGATATAGTAGGATCATCGTAGCTGGAAGGATGCGTTGTGGCAGCTGAATGGAGAAAGGGAAGGAAAAGGGAGACAATAGTTGGCTCGACAAAAAGCTGGTGGAGCAGCGGGCAGTGAACAAATGGAACCAGGGCAGCTCTTTGATATATTTCTTGTGTATTTTGAAGATTATATAGTGAATTCAACATGATAATTCAAATTGAGTTGTATAAATTTATATAAGATAATGTAAAAACTTGAACTTTTTACATAAAAATAAATGGCCAAAATGAAATATTTGTTGTATAACAATTGAATTATATGGTTGCCCTCGTTTTGAAAAAGTTCTGGAAAATAGGGTCATTGGTATAGCTCAAATTAGTAACTAGCTTAATTTGTTTTAAATTTTTTTCCAGCAAACTGGCAAGTAGATTATTACGATAACTTGTAATCTAGTCATAATATATCATTATATTCATTATATAAAGAAAGCGTATTCAGTGAAGGAAGCGGAAATTAAGGAAAAATGCTTCACGCTTTGACCCGATGGGCTTGTCATGGGCATAAAATAATAATAATAAAGGATGCAATCGATCCGAAGCGCCCAGCTTTGGCCTGTTTCGTCAGGACAAAGTCAGATCACACATCGATTGTGACTCGCCGGAAGCCTCTAGAGCTTGGTTGGGAAGTTCTCACGCCTCCAGCTTAATTATAGCTAAATAAAGCCTTCAATACTATGCATAAAAACTTAAGATCGATTTTCTGTAGAACTTGGTTCCTAGTGATCCCTCACATCCTCCCATGTTTTAGAACCAAATAAAATGTAATCATTCATTATTTTGGTTCCTGAATTTACAAAGTAGGCTTTGGTTCGGTTCAAACTTTTGCTTTTTATTCGAAACCAGTTTTCAGACAAAATACAAAACAAAAAATCTTTGTCTACGTTTTATACACGATTTTTTCCTTTTTTTTTATATATATCTAAAAATTTGCAGTTTTCAGCCGAAAGTTAAAATGTCGACCTATCGTCAAAGAAGAATGGATTTCGCCAATATGTGCGCAGCAAGGGGCAACCCATCCGTTGGCATCCGAGGTCGCAGTGGGGTGGTTATAGCCACCGATAAGATGATAACATCCCGTATTGTCGATGTGAGCTCCCTGAATGCCATGGAGAGAATAGCGCCTCATATGGGCATGACCTATTCGGGTTTACAGCCCGATTTTCGGGTGCTCGCCCAAAAGGCCCATCGGCTGGGCGTCAATCACACCTTTGCCTACCGCAGACCGAAACCTGTGCGCGCTCTCGTCAAGGATATGCAGGGTATTATGGATCGTTGCACCCATGGCCGACTCGTCCGCCCCTATTGTGTCATGCTTCTGATCAGCGGCTGGTTCAATAATATGCCGCATCTCTATCACATGGACTGCACCGGGGCTTATCGCGCGTGCCGGACCGTGGCCATCGGACGACAGGCAGCCGAGCGTATGACCTTCCTGGCGAGCACTCCGACCGAGGAGTGCTGCCTCGACGCCGTCATCTGTCTGGCCATCCAGGCCCTCAAGGTATCCAATAATCGCAAGCTCATGGCTAGCCAGCTGGATGTCGGGGTTTGCGATGAATATGGTTTCAGGTATCTGACCACCGACGAAATCACCGTCTATTTGGAAACCTTGAAGTGAGGGAGGGACTTATCGGGAACTTCTTTTTAACACTCGCCAGGGCTTTGGATGTATCGGATACTTTTAAACAATTGAATTATGATAATATGATAATACAATAAAAGCCACACTTTTTTGTGCCACATGTAAGCAAATCACGAGCTTTTATTTTCCCAAAGTCCGAATCACGAGCTTTAGCTTAAATTTGAGGTTATAAACGTTTTTAGTTTGATGTGAGGTATTAGATGCTATCGGAACTAGGCCTGGATATCGCTGGGCTTCAATTGAATGAACGTTAAGCTTTCCTTTCGAGAATAAAAGTTTCAATAGACTCCATTCTATAGTTTATTAAACTCGAATTCACGAGCTTTTGCTGCCATTTGACGTTATACTGTTTTTACGTGGTATGAGGTGTTTTTGGACATTGGTCATGGTGCTCCCTGGGTTTCCATTGAATGAAACAAATATTGAACCTTAAGATTTCCCTTCTAGTATATCATCCTAGTGTATCATTTTGCACTATTGTACATTATATCACGTGCTTTAAGCTTTCGTTGTTATTGAACTTACCTTAGGTCATAGCTTGTGTTGTGTAAGAGAAGATGAAATCACGAGGACTCGTTTGAGGGGTCTTCCACAAAACCGATCTAACTTGAAGCCCAGAGCTTAAACAAAACCATCCTTTAGAGCTATATAGAGCTTCGAAAGTTAGCTTTGTGCGACAATGCAGCAAATCTCGAGCTTTCATAGATAAAATCACGAGATTTAAGCTTATAATTTTAGAAACCACAAGCTGTAGGCACCCTATTTTTTAGCTTGTGTAGATCAAATTAATGTTAAGCTTTTCGTCTAAATAGACCACAAAAGGGTTTGTGTAGATCAAATCATATGTTTTAAGCTTTTGTTTACGGGATTTTCTACTAAACGCAACTATCTTGAAACAAGGAGCTTTAAGCTCTCTATTATTATCGGTTTCTTAAGAGCAAATCATTATGTATAAGCTATATTTCTACGTAGATCATGAACGGTGAATCAAATCACGAGCTTTGAAATGATTGGAAATCACGAGCTTTAAGCTCTCTACACCTTGGCTAGCGTTGTGCAAATTCCGAGCTTTAAGCTGGCGCTTGGCAAAAAATACCTGTTAGGCGTCATAAATTCAGACGTCGTTCGTTCTGTTTGGAACCACAATGGAGCTATCGGGTTTTGTTTTTCCACTTTGCAGCGATCTGTTGCATCTGATTTGAAACATTGTTTTGGATGGTGGCTAGAAACTAGCCAAGCGTAAACTCCGGGCCTGCATTGTCATTCAAAAGCGTGGAGCACGAGAAGGATGCCTTCCGCCCACTTTCTAGACATTGGGCCCCGAGTATCCCACTCTCCCCTGTTCGCCTCTCCCTCTGTATCTATCTATCTATCTCTATGGCGATGTGTCAAGTGGCACTTGTGGCGCCTGCTTGGAATGCTTTGGCCTGGTGGATGAAGATGATGATGATGCCGGCTAGTTGCCGCCGGTTTACCTGTACCAGTAGGGGGGGGGGGGGGGGTCTCCGTAACCCCCCATTTGGGTGTCTCCATGTTTTGTGTCTGCTTCTGCTTATTGCCGTCTCTGTCCGCCATCGTTTATTTATTTATTTTCTTTGCTTTCTTTCGCCTGGGTTTTGGTTTTTGGCTTTCTCCTCTTTCTCCTGCGCTTTCTCCTGCTCTTTCTCCTGCTCTTTCTCCTGCTCTTTCTCCTTCTCTTTTTGTTGCTTTCATTTGCCTTCAATGCAATTATACTGGATAAATATCTTCTTCCGTTTTAGCTGTAATTACAAAAGTTTAATTGAGTTTTCTCGGCTCGTTGTGTTCGTTTCTTTTTCATTTTCCCTCTACCTCTACCTCTACCTCTACCTCTGCCTCATCCTCTGCTTCTTCTTCTTCTTCTTCTTTTTTGTGTTTTGTTTTGTTTTCTTGTCTTGTTTTTGTTTTTGTTTTTGTGCTTTTTGTCCTGCTTTTGTTGTCCCCGACATCCTAGCCAAGCTCTGGCTAGAAGTTTATCCAGCATCCTCACTGGCAAAATCATCCTGAAGCTGGCGTGTTGTCGCCGTGGCTGCCGTTGACATTTTTTCATCTGGATCTCTGGCCTGGCCTGGCGTCTCCGACTTCAACTTTTTTACTGTTTGATACCCATTAGATGGGCAAATGTGGTGCATCGATATGGGCTCCGTCATCCTAGACATAGGCCGCTGCATAGGCCTCGTGTGTACGCGTGAGTCACGAGCTTATAACTCGGAAACTAATTGGGAAATCTTTCTGAAATTTGGTATGTGGACTACGAAAAATTTCTAGTTTGCAAATTTTATAATATTTAACCCAAAATTCTCCTTTTTTAGCTACTAACTGAATATTTGTCATCACTTTAGGAGATATATAAAATACTGTAATAATTCAACTTATTTCTATATTACTTAGTAAATGGGAAAATGTGCATGGAAATGGGTTCAGTCATCGTAGTCATAGGCCGCTACATGAGTCACGCGCTGATAACTCCGGAACTAGTTGAGATATGATTTTGCTAAGTCTGTTGAAAACATTTCGATTAATTTCGAGAACTTTTTAAGGTTCTGCAAAACGGTATCTGCTCGATAGACGGATCTTGTGGGGACATCAACCTAACACAACATAACCTATATTGAATATCATCAGAAATATCTCTACTTTCGAAGCAGATCCTTCATTTATAAACTGAAAATTTCAAATTATTAGTAGACTATTGTTATATGAATGACCTCCTTTTCTTATTTTTCTTATTTTCTTATTTAGGATGCTATACTTTATCGGAGTAAAGCTCTTGAGGCTCTTTAGAAGTTTATAATCACCATTTAAAACTTAAACTATTTATTTTCTGTTCAAAGCTCAGAAAAGGAGAATCAGTCTCAAATTTAGTTTAAGCTACGAAAATTATCATTTAAATCTACTAACCAAGTAAGCATTTTTCTTATAGATAATAGTAGATCCATTAGACCTGGGTCTTATATCTTCATTAACATAAGATCATGAAAAGGTTTTGAATAATCTGTACATTTTATATGGAATTTCTGTTTCGAATTCAATTAGCATTAAGTTGAAACTGTGCTTAAATTACGAAAGAAATTTCCATGAAATTCGAGGTAATTACTTGTTAAAGAAAAAAATTAGTAAAAGAAGTGAGATCTTTAGAAGAAATAAACTTTAAAGATTGAAATTCTGCACTTTAAATGAAAGGATCTATTATGAGGACTCACAGAAGCAATATTTTTGAAGAATCCTTATAATATATGCTTCAGAGTGGACCCATACTTGCCCTTCACTAGGACAGTATAAGAAGTGAGACGTTTTAGAATAAATGGTCTTATATGAGACGTTTTATGAAAATTTTGAAATTCGAATAATATTTCTATCTACTTTTGAAACCTTTTTTGTATGTGGAGAAAATTTATTTTCTTTATTATGAACCCATACTTGCTCTTGAGCAGGATTTCCTACCATAGGTTCATTATAATAATATAAGAGGTTTCTGTGAGGAAAGAAGGGATAGAATTCAACGTTTTGATATTCTATAGTAACATGACGATTCTTAAATGTTGGCTTAAAATTTCTATCAAAGCAGACCCCTCCTTTATCATTATATTAGGGTGGACCTCTACTGTCCCATGGGATGATTTTCTAAAATGGGTCAAGCTATGATAGGGTTGTGTGACGTTGAAAGGTAGTTAGAAAAAGAATATGTGGTATAATAAGTAGATATTGACTTTTAAGTAGGATATAAACACTTTAAGTGCTCTTTCTATAAAGAGTCTCTTGAGTGGAATATGTGAAGGTGATGTCAAAGCCATTAAATACACTAGCAAGAAGTATAGATTATACTAAAACTATTTGCAAGCTACAGGGTATATGTCAGTCTATCAGTTGTGGGGGGCAGCACACTTCAGTTGTTTATTGTTGATGTTGCAAAAAAGAGTTGTTGTCAGGCTGCCAGGAGGCCTGTCTATCTAGCGCCACGTGATTGTTTTCATTTTTCCCAGAATGAGACGAGTTGCATTGGGTTTGTGGGTGTGGGGTGTGGGGTGTGGAGTGTGGGGTGTTGGGTAGACAGTTGAAAAGCCGCTGGAGGCCCCGAGGCTGACTGATTTCTACCGCTAGCCAAGGACAGGCGCATAATAAAAAGTGATTAAAACTGAACATTTGCATTTAAGGCCCGACTTAAAGCCAAGTTAACTCAATACATAATAAAAGCAAAATTTGTTTATTAATAAATAGCGAAAGTGTTGAATAATGTCTCAAAGAGGTGACAGGCACTCTCCGTAGGGGCCTAGAGGAGGAGGGATCCCAAAGAGCAGGAGGGATCCCAAAAGGAGCAGGGAGGGATCCTCAGCAAGCAGTGCCGATTCAGAGGTTAATTTATTCATTGCAAATTTACATCCTCATGTTTGCAAATTTAAAAACTACACACACACACACACACACACACCATATGTGTGTATGTGTGTGTGGGTGTGTGTGTGAGGGAGACACTGCGCTATTGCCAGGAAGAGACAACATGATGCTAGGGAAGAAAGATAGAGATAAAGCCGTGTGCAGGGCCCATGCAAAAGCGAGTTTATTCAAAGCAGACTCTCCTAGTAATATGTAAATCGCATTGCCAGTGCCAAAGTGAAGTTTGCTCAGAGTCAGCAAAGCTATAACCATCCTGCCCCCCCCTACTCCCCCCCCACACTACCCTCACTAAGTGCCACACCCCCTCCTACGCCGCCCCTAACCACAGCTCAACCAACTAGACCACATTCGCATTTCGCATCAGCGCCTCCGTGTGGCATAGCGTTCAGTTATTTTCCTATGGGAAAAATCCACTTGGCGCTACCCCAATATTTACATATCATAGTTGGCTCCACAAATGAGTTGGCGTACGCCCAACCGACCTGCCACGCCCCTTATCCCTTGCCACACAGCCCCTTGATTACGTGAGTGCCAAGTGAATGCAACGTGTTGAGTTAAACATTTCAGCCTATTACATGCTCGCCTTTTTTTTACAAGCCAAAAAAGAGCCAAAAAAAACTGCTAAATTTTAAAATTTTAACAAGCTAAACAGCTGAAACAATTGAGGGAAGTCAGAGCAAGTCTCCAGAACAAAATGCAGCCTTTTCCGAGCAGTTGTTTCTTTTATAACCAAAATTTAGCTTGAAAATGCTAAGAGTTGGTTTATAAAAAAGCCATAACTATTTTGAGCCACATTCTTGTGCTTCATATGAGCCTATCTGATATCATATGATACTAATTTTTTTGTACTTTTTTAGGCAGTTTTCTGTTTCAAACCCAACATATATTGGGTCAAGTAAAAAGTAATCCATTATTGCTATCCTAAATTAAAGGCTTTCTTACCCTAGTTACAATTATCCGATTTAAGTCAATAATGTACCGGTTTGTTCTATAATTTGTTGCTTTTTTGAAACCTTTTCCCAATTGACGAAAGATTAGAACAATCGAATTTCACAAGCTTCTCTTGAGACCAATTCATTACCAAGCTAATCAGTCGCCATCGAAACAGGAACGGATGGTAATCCCTTGTTGTGAGGTCCGGACTATAAGTTGGATACATCAGAACCTCCCAACCAAGCTGGAAGCTTTCGGAGAGTCACTACCGATGGGTTATCTGGCGTTGTCCTGATGAAACACAATACTACTCTTGTTGGCCAAAGCTGGGCGCTTCGGATCGATTGCTTCATTCATATAATATATTATGACTGCACATACCCTGTGATTAACCCAATTATCTTATCTAAATTGATACATGATACGTAATTTAAAGTATTATGTTTCATTAACTATATAATTTGATATGTCAAAGTTTTCAGAATAAACAAAAAAATATAAAAAAGCTACCCTGGTTCCATTTGTTCACTGCCCGCTGCTCCACCAGCTTTTCGTCGAGCCAACTATTGTCTCCCTTTTCCTTCCCTTCAGCTGCCACATCGCATCCTTCCAACTACGATGATCCCACGATATCCTGTCCATCGTCTACACCCGACCCCATGTCAGGCGTTAACCACTTGCTGCTCGAATTTCCAGACGAGATCGTTGATATGCCAAATTCAGTCCATGGTCACCGCAAGTCCGCTGGAGGCAGCTCGGTCTAGCCCAGTACCACGTGGACTTTGAGCACTCTCGCGGTGACCATAGGCTGAAATCTGGCATACGAACGATCTTGGCCAGAAATTGGAGCGGCAGTTGGATGACGGCGGACGACTCAAAGCTGCCGGGATGTTGGATTCCAGGGTATGTTAGGTCCGTGCAGTTGGCCTTTAACGCATTGGCGTCTGAATGGATTCATCTGGGAGTCCAATTTGCTGCAGTCTTCCGGCAATTTGGTCGCACCCACGACAAAGCTGGAGAAAGACTACGCCAAATTGATTTGGACAGAGTTGGCTGGGTTTACGGTTTGTCTGGAAGTGGGTTCTTCCAGGGCCTCAAGTGAAGAACTTCTCAACGTGGGCAGCTGGGCGCTGCTTATTGGTTGCCTCAGCCAGGTTCTTTGGCATGGAGTACTTTGTGTGGTTTTCTTTGGGTTCTTTGCTGAAGATTCCTTTCGAAGACTCCGCAGTCTGGCATGTTTCGTCTCCATCTGTACCTTATGGGTTCGCTTTGTTCCTGCCTCTCCTTAGTATTGCTATAAAAGTAGAGACAATTAAAACAATATATGATGTGACATGAGGAACCACAATTCAGATCCAACTTACCCACGGAGCAGCTGAATAATTTTTGTGTTAGATTTGGAATTGAAAATTATGATATGATTGTGTCGATAGCTTCTAGGTTGTTTTTTTTGTCAATTAATGATTATAATATTCTGTCCAAGGACTGGCAAGTTCTGCGAGTTAAAAAGTGAGAAGAAGTCATTTCTGGAAGTTTGAGAGGGAAACTTCTGCAAACGTCTTTCTTACCTCGTATTATATAAACATTTGTGGCAAATCGAAGATATCGCATGCACCCATCCGATTTTACCGATGGCCTTTGGATTGCCCTTTGGATTCATACATCTAGCTTGACCAAATAAACGATATAATATGATGGATTTATAATACATCCAATTTACTTACTCTCGCAAGCTTAGAACGCCAAAAAGAAAATTTGTATATTTTATTTCATTTTCAGATTTTGAATTGAGAAAAATGAAAATTGTCTAGATTTTGCCTCGAAGCAGTAAAAGTTAAGACTGAATATCTGGCGCAACAATTTGGAGTATCTCGACAAATCAGGAACGTGGCACACTTTGATTGAATATATATTTTATTTTACTGCACAACAAGAACACATTCAGATCTATCGATATATATAATCGGTTCTTTGATGAACTGATGAACTGGTTCATTAAGATATCAAAGTTTTCTACCACAAAAAACTCGAAGTGTGCCCAATTATATAATATATATTGTTTAAAAATTTAATTAAAAAAAAAAAAAAAAAATTTTGGAGTCTCCATTAAATTCTATGCGTTATTCAGTTGTTAATTATTAATTGTTATTAATTGAAATTAATTTTGATATTCTTTTAAGTATATTCGATTTGTAGTTGCTTTAGAATTAATTAAGTTTGAAAAGATTCAGTTTTCAATCGGATTATTTTAAGATTCCTCTGGACGAAGTCGAATCAGTTTCTCCTAGTTGGAAATCTTAAAAGACCTTTTAGTTCAACAAGCTCTCAAGAAATCCAACCCATCAGTTCCAACAAATTTTCAAAGTCCCTAAGAAAACCTCCAAAAAAGACAACCCAATCATAATTTTTTTCCAAGTTTTCCTTGCACTTCATTAGCTCCCTAATTGGGCGTAAAGTAAACATTAAAGCCGAATCAAACAAGTGAATCTTAAAGTGTTTCCCGGACAGAACCGGACACATCGTTGACTTCTTCCCTTCTGTTTGACCTTTTCATCCGCATCGCTGCACCCTGTTTGTCTGTTGATGAAGACATTAATTTGATGCAAATCGCGTCAACCGAACACAATCGAAGTGCTAATTGCGCTTCTTTCAATGCACAACTCCGACTGCTGACCCCACTCCGGGCACCACTCGGGGGGCAGCCTAAAACCAGGCCACACAAAGAGTCGAGCCAATCAACACCAACCCCCCCGAAAATGAGCAGCAACAGTAGCTGCAGCAGCAGCAGCAGCATCACCATCCTCATCATCCCCATCATCATCATCCTCCCCATTACCATCCTCATCATCATCATCATTGTCATTATCAAACACCAGGCAGGTGAGGCAACGAGTCAGCTAAACGTACCCTCACATGGGGCTGGACTGGGGGTTCGGTTCGGACTTGGGTTCGCCTGGTTCACTTCATTATGTATGCGCGACACAGACAATGGGCCACTGATGGACGTGCTGCAATTGCAACACACCGGAGCTACATCGACCGGCATCAACAGTCGTCCCTGGCTACCGCAAACATAGACGTTGCAGTCCTCCTGCCCGCTGCCACCTCCTCCAAGCACCACCAAAGACACGATAACCCAAACCCCATCCCCACTGCCAACCCTTTGGCGAATCTCTGCTGCAACTTCAAATCGCTCTACAATGAATAAAATGTTTTCTAAATCCGAAACGCTTGTTCCGTGTGGCATGTGTGCTATGCACAGTGGCGCAGTCGAAGGGGGGGACACAACCCAGAACTCCCAAATTTATGGTAATAATTAAAAAAATACAAGATCTGCTCTTCAAATGATTCCAAAAACAAGTTAGGAAGTATTATCATCGCTATGCCGACTATTTTATATATTATAAAAACATGAGAAATAAATCAACTTTTAGTTATATGACCGCTATATAATATAATCGATATCAATATGTAGTAAATTTAGTGTAGCGATAGAAAAATCAAATCTAAACTGTGTCTAAGCATTCCATTCAAGAGCTTCGAAACCATGGGATATATAGGTGAATTGACTTTAATTTATATGACAAATATTTGAGATAGTGTTTCGATCTTATTAAATTTCATGTAGCTATAAATAATAAGGAACCTAAGCATTGTGTGAACTTTCCATTCAATAACATTCAAATCATGGGAAATATCAACAAAATAGACTTTAGTTTAGAGACAGCTGTATGATATAATAGTCCAATCATTATTAAATTTGTAAGATAAGTAGATAATTAGGAAGCTCAAGTTTATGCGAGCTTTGAATCGAATAGCATCCGCGTGATCCAATTTTCTCCAGATTTTTCGAAATTTTTTCACACTCTTTTGATCTACCCCCTATGGTTCCATGCCCCTGCCGAGTGGCAACACCTTGCAGTCAAATGGCGTAGCGTTGCGGCATCAGTTTATCTATTTGGCCAGGTCTGACCAGCTTTTTCAAGTTTTTCCTGGACTTCGACTCCAACTCCTACTCCGACTGCGAGTCCACGCACCACTTAGGAACCAAGTCAAGACTGCGTTGCGGCTCTTAAGAGCTCCAACTTTGGGGCTGCCACAGCCACAAATCGATGCTCGGACACAGGACATACAGGACACCCTAGACACCCTGGACGCAGGATGCAGTATACGGCATGCAGGACTCAGGGGTGTGAAAATGAATGCCTTCAGTGGCAGTGGCTGCTGTTCATCATCAAAAGACGGACTTTCGGGCCGGGTCCGTCTCGGATTGCAACAGGCTTCGTTTACGGTTCGCCTGTAATTTAATGTGGTCCTGTGGCCAGATCCTGTAGCTCAATGGGCTGCCCATAAACGCCCATTTGTGCACTCATTTATCTGGACGGCAACTGCAGATTGGATTTGTAAACGTAATTCCCGCTTATAGAACATTAATTTAATGCAATTTTCTATGCTCCTTTAGGCTGGACCAAAATCCACAGCAAAAGCTCCTGCCCCGGACACAAAATACGAGGTTTTTCCTTTGGTTTTTTCCTTGGAAAGTTGATATTCAATTAATTTCGTTAGTGCCCGATGAGCTTTACGAGTGTATCGAATTTCTAGATGGTATTCGTACATATTATGTGACACAGTGAAAGCTGAACTAGACGAAGCTTAATTAATTGACTCTATGTTGAGTTTTAGTAAGAATTTAATCTCTTAGAAATTAATTGAATTTTTTCAGATCTTTACCTTGAGGCTTGTACGAGGTTTGTTCGAAAAGTATCAATAGCTTTCGTCTAGTGTTTATTACGTTTATCCCCCTGTGTTTTGAATAAAATACTAAAACGCAAACACTCAAAATTTTAATTTTATATTCCCTTTCTGTGAAACTACTTTAATACTTCGCCAGATGAGTTTCATTTCTCGCCCGAAAATCGGCCTGTAATTGAGTATGTATCATCTATTTCAATCTATCATAACTTGGTCAAAACTGAACCGATTTTGGATTGTTATACCATTTTGTTCATGGGTTTTGGATTTCGATTCGTTCCTCGTTCAATTTTTATTGATTTTGTGAAATTTTTTTTCTTTCGAAATTTTTTGGATTTTGAGGTAAGGGTCCCCCCTGTGTTTTGGAAAAATTTTGAAAAATAAAAACTCAAAATTTGAATTGATTTCGATTTCTGTGATCAAAATTAGCATAAAAACCTATTTTAAAACTTCGGCAGACGAATTTCATTTTTCACCCAAAAATCGACTGAAATCAAGTAAAATTTTAACTTGTAAGCGAAACATGTTATATGGGAACATATTTCGAATTCTCATAACTTGGTCAAAAGTGAACCCATTTTGGATTGTTATACCATTTTGTTCATGGTTTTTGATTCCAATTCGTTATTCGTTCAAATTTTATTAATTTTTTGAAAAACTATTTTTTTTTTAAATTTTTTGGATTTTGACGCTAAATGCTCAAAACTGCTAAAAAGCTTAAATAATACGATCCGTGATTCCTCAAAACTTAAAATTTATAAACTGATCAAAGCTATTTAAATATTCACAAAGCTTTATTTCCGGAATCATTTTGTATCATCAGAATTTAACCGGATGGGGTAAAGGATTACAACAAACACCATATATTGGACATGGTTTAGATGGTTTAGCTTAGAAAATCTAAAATCGTACAAGCTGTGATTCCCCCAACAATTCATGTATTACCTTGGTCAATTGTGAGTGATCGCTAACAAAGCTTAATATATGATACATCCATCAGCTTAAAGCTCACCATCTGCGATTCCCCCAAGTTACTTAAGCACAAGTTTGATCCATTCTGATTGATTGCGAGGAAATCTCTGAACGCTGAAAGCTTGTAAAACTGTTGAAAGCTACTGGAAAAGCTCTCTGCCTTTTCAGCTGAAGCTTTTCCAGCGCGTATGTGGGATTTGGAGCCAGCCTAGAAATGTGAATCCCCCGTCCATAAATTATATGCAATGTTTAATGCATTCTTATATTATACATAGATTTAAGTGCACACACATTAAGCTGCCGTTTGACTATGCCATTACCAGGATGGGGCTGCGGGTGGTTCGGGGCGACAGTTTAGCAGGTTCGGGGGGGTTACGCGCATATTTATAGATTTTGTGCGGATTTTATAAGCTTTTTGCATGGAGATGGAAAACAGAAATTGTTGTTGTCGGCGCTAAGTGCGGCACTTTTAATGTTTATTCGAAGTTAACGGCCAAACAAAAGGAATGTTTTCATAAATCCCGCAAGAGAAAGCGGAGAAAGCTAAAAAGAAAGTAAAGAAAGCCAAATGTCAGCGATTTATGTGCAAAACATGTCCAGTGCCAGGACAGGGGACAGTCCACTCCAGTCCATCTTCTGTACAGTCCACTCCAGTCCAGTTCCATTTCGGCCTTTATGTCCTTTACGTTCGGGGCCCAACGCCAACTCATTAAGTTCCGACTCCTCCGACAGTGACCCATCAAAGTCGATTACCTAGAAAATGCCCCGAAAATGCCACAATGTCAATCGATTAAGTTGCCAAGTTGTGTTGCGGCACCTCTAGCAGCATGTTAGCAATCAGTTTACCCGCCGGGCAGGACCTGCAGGACCTACAGGACCTATAGGACCTATAGGACCCATAGCTCATCGGTTCATTGTCAAATTACATTAGCATCCAGTTGATAGCATGGCCGTGTCCGTGTCTGTTCCTGTTCCTATGTCTATGTCTGTGTGTTTTGACAGCTGCTCCTGCTTATTGACATTCACTTCTTGCCATTACAACTCCCCACACCCCCCACACATATACCCCAAACACTCCCAACACCCCCACACACTTCCATGCCTCATGTTATGGTCAGCGTTATGACAGCTTCATAGCTGTACTTAGGCAACTTCCCTCCCATCCACCTCATAAACACCATGTTTAGAGTCCAATGAGCTGCGTTTTTATGATACCCCCACAAAATGCCACCCGAACCCCATGGATTTTCGAGTTAATTTCGGAACCGCGCGTTGACTTTATTAAGTGTAGCTCTAGAGATTGGACTTTATGTGCTATTCGAAATCAACTTATATTGACGACTCTTAACTAATTACAAAAACAGAAAAAAGTCCGAAATGTCATTTTTTTAATATGGGGAAAAAGTAATCCATCATGGGGCTTCGTGTACTGTCCCGCCAAACAAGAGAACAAGAGATGTTCATGAGATGATCATGTACTTAGAATTACCCTCCTAGAAAAATTAAGACACATAATGCTTCAAACTGTGACCCAATAGGGTTGTTATAACCATATAATAATAATAGTAAAAGTAAGCCATTCGTTTGACGATTCTTACAAAATCGAAGAAGAAAAGGGCAACATGCCCCAAACTTAACAACAATTCATGTAAATTAACTTTCTTTTTCATAAGGGGAAAAAGTAATACATTATTTATATTATTTAAGACTAAGCAGCATCGTAACTAATATACTATTTGAGCTCTTTTCTTTAGTACATAATTTGGTTTAAGTTTTTCAATTGCAATTACAAAAGCAGAAGAAATTGCGGCATATCGTTTTTTATATGGGGAAAAACTAATCCATTATTTCTGTAATGAAGTTCTAAGCCACGTTACGATGGCTCAGTAGAAGGTAAAGAACAGGAGGAATCTAAATCTAAGCTATATCCTCAATCCAACGTCAGCCACGCCCTTTTGCGGGCAATCTATGAAACAGTTGGGTAATAGAGTGAGGTTATGTGCTGAAATTTTCAGGTTCAGCCAATCAAAACTTTATGCAAATCTCAAGTGAAAATCTAGAGGAAACTAAATCCTTAGGACTTGGGCCTTTCATTTCAATTCCAATTGTTGCATATTTTTACCCCCGATGGAAAGCGAGTCCTTTGTATACACTTGAGTGGCTGAAGCCATTTCAAGTCGGCCAGGTCAAAGAAGTCCCATAAAGTCCGGGACACAAAAGGCGTGGTCAGGACAAAAGGGCGTGGCAAGTGGGCGCGGGACTGGGGGACGAAACAGGACTGGACCGAACTAGTTACGACTATGTCAATTGTTTGTGCCTAAGCGAATGAGTGTGTGTGTGTGTGTGTGTGTGTGTGTGTGTGTGTGTGTGTGTGTGTGTGTGTGTGTGTGTGTGTGTGTGTGT
>JBANCY010000165.1:2462-60454 GCA_037040045.1 Phorticella flavipennis | reverse complement strand
ATTGAATACTTATTTTTTAAAAATGGGTGGATTTCAAGTCCTACGCCAAAAACCTAGATCCAAACTAGGAGGGTCAAAGTCAAATGACCTGAGCAGGAATCGAACCTACGTCTCTTTGTTGGGCAAGCCAGTGCGCTATGCACTGGGCTACCGAGACCCCCTGACTTAATCACCTGCACAATATGTCTTTAGATTAATAGAATCCCTTTTACCCCTAACCGTAAAGAACCTTTTACCAATGTAAGTATACCCCTTTTTGTCACTAGGTATTCCACCTTATCCTACTGTAGCTTCTTCCCTCCTCCCCTCAGTATCACCCGGTCCACAAGTCTTTTGGTTCATAGAGCCCCTAGGTGGCAGCCTTATTCCCTTTACCGCTTCCCCTAGATTACTCTTTCCCCACAGTACAGTCTTTATTCAACCCTACCCCACTGCAGGCACATCCCTTGTCCCATCCTCACATATGTATTCAATGCTCAACTGCCTTTGGGTCTCTTTGGGTTAATATTTGACATAGAATTCCTTCGAATCCCTCCCAGTAAATCTTTCCTCCTTTCCGTAGAGTATTTCACCACTGGAATATCTGGCTGCCCCCCAGAGTACCCTTTCACCACTGTCTTCATTTTATGGTACCCCACTGTAAGAACTTCCCCTTTCACCCATATATGTTTTAATTGCTCACCTGTCCAATATCTAAGATTCCCTTCGATCTGTAATATACCTTGCCCTTAGAGTACACATTCCCCCACTGAAAATATTCCCCCTTTCACCACTGTCTTTATTCCACCCTACCCTACTGTAAGTGCTACCCCATTTCACCATGTATATGTATCATTTGCTCACCTGCCCAATATCTCCTTGGGTTCATATTTGGCATAGAATCCCTCCCAGTAACTCTCCTTTCCCCCGCCCCCTAGAGTACCTTTTCACCAGTCTTTAACAACTGTAAGGACTTCCCCTTTCACCGACTTTTCTTTGGGTTCATAGAATCCCTTGACGCCATCCTTATCCCCTCCCATCTCTACTTTCCCCTGCCCCCTAGAATACCCATTCCCCCATTGTATGTACTATTTGCTCACCTGCCCAATATCTCCTTGGGTTCATATTTGGCGTAGAACCCCTTGGCGGCATCCTTATCGGGCAGCAGATCATCCTCCTCGTCCTTGGCCATCAGATCAAGTGAAATTTTGGCGGGTTTCTCAGACGCTTTGTGTCAACAGTTTTGCTCGAGTCACACACACAAACACACACTGGCACACTGAGACACGACGCGCACCCCCCGCTGGCCCTACGTCTCTCAGCGGTATCACAAAGTTTTCAAAAAAAAAAAAAAAAAAAAAAAGATTACGAAAAAAAGTTTGTCCTCTGACTTTTTTACACAATGTGCAACGCGTTGTTGTTGTTGTTTTTGTTGTTGTTGTTATTAAATGTAATCCAAATCCCGCTGTTGTTGTTGTTGCTTTTGTTGTTGTTGCTGTGTTCTCAGCAGAGATTCCAATAGACTGCTTAACGCCAGCCCCCGCACGCCCCTTTGACACTCGCACTTCCACTTGCTCTCTCTCTCTCTTTCTCTCTCTCTGTCGCGCTCGTTGCGAATTTGGTATAACGCGCGCTCTTTCTGCCGCAGCGTGTTGCTAAAAAAAGACGCGACGCGTTCGGTGCACGAATTGAATCTGAAATTGTTCCGTTCAACGCCGACAGGCAGTGACTGCGGCTGCGACGGCGACGGCGACTGCGTTGCGTCCGTCCTCTGCTGCCCTTTTAATTACCAACAAATCTTAGACGCAGACGTCGAAGCTGACGCTGGCGTTGACGCTGACGTCGTAGCTGACGTCGTAGCTGACGTTGCTGTTAACGTTTGCCGGTGTTTTGCAGTTGAATGTTAACTGCGGCTGCTGCTGCTGCTTCTGTTGCTGTTGCTCTCTCATTCCCACACACTCAGCTGTTGTTCGGCGCTAGCTGCGACGTCGACGGCGGCGGCGACTGCGAATGAGGGGCGGCTGCTGATTTAATTAATAACGAATGCCAACAACTACAACAAATCGATTTAAGAGCAGAACAAAAAATCAAATAAAAATATAAATAAAATAGAATAAAATTAACATTTGCAGTTTGTTTTTGCTTATTAAACGATTACACAACGCGTGGCCCAATAAAAGTGCTGTTCTTTTCTTTTCCTTTCTTCTCTTCTCTCTTCTTTTGCTTTCTTTGAGACTTTCTTCTACACACACACACACACACACACACAGAGGGAGAGAGATGCACACACACTAGCACTCTCCTGCTTGCACTCGTTATCTATGCTAGTTTTGGCCTGTTTGTTTTGATCATTGTGCGTGTGTGTGTGTCGAGTGTGTGTTGTGTGTGTGCCGAAAAACCATACTTAAGCGCTGCCGCTGCCACCGCCGCTGCTTCTGCTGCAGTCGCAGTCGCTGCTGCGTCGCTGCTTTGCTTGCGTGTTTCAATTACAGGTAAATGTTATGCCTCTGCACCAGGGCAAGGGGCGTGCAGTGGGCGGGTGTTATCAAAACACATGTCTCTGCAGCAGCTTTTTTCGGGCACTCACAAAAATAATAATAATAATAATAATAATAAGAAAAGCACACACACCACACACAAACACAGCACAAACTGCAGACAGACGGACGGAGGGACGCACGGACGGTCGGTCGGACGGACGGAGGGACTCTGTCTCCGCCTTTTCTATAGAGCAGCGGGTACATTTCAATGTCAACTAAGGTTAAAAGTAATACGGTTTTGTCCGCAGGGGAGTTGGTTTTTAGCACATTGCACCGGGCCTTAGTTTTGGCTTTTGGCCGTTTTTTCGTTACATTTTGGGCATTACTTTTTAGCTTGATTTGCAGCTAAATCAAGCGGAACAAAAAAAAATCGCAGCAGAAAAATAGGCAAACAAAACCCTGTATTTTGGACACAATCACAATACTAGCGAAACATCGACAAGCAGCACAAACCGAAGCAGCTATCGATAACACGCGCACATGCAGCGATGCCGCCAAGGCACGTCTATCGCACATCACTTGCACAGTGCTGCCAGCTAGCTAAATTGTCAGCAAATTGTAGCTTTTATTTTTAACAGCTGATTTAAATGATACTATTTATCTTTATTATAATGCCATTTTTAGCATTTTAATTGTACATTTTTAGCATCATCTTTCATCAACGAATTGTAAAATGTATATTAAATTTTTATAGATTTATTGTTGATATTTCAATACCCTATCGGACCAAAGCCTGAAGCATTACATTCCTTTATTTCCGATTACTTCACTGGTTGGATTTACGCGATAACCTAGTTTTTCTAAATTTCTAGTACTCTTGTTTGGCAGAACAGTGCTCCATTCAATGGTCCCCGATTTCAATATTAAACATGTTATTAACAAAAGCATTTTCATTCATTTTACTTTTGGTTTTTTGCTTCAAAAAACAATTACATTTTGTTGTAATTTTAACAGTCAATTTTATTTTAAAATTAATAACTTAATTTTAAAGTTTAACCCAATTATATTAAAAAAACTTTAATTTTGCAAATTCAACCGCTTAATAAAGCCGCTCTTTGTCAACACAGTGGCAGCCCTGCCACTGGAGTAGAGTGTTGTAGAGTGTTGACAACAACATTTTATATTTTTGGCTAAGAAATGTTTGATAAGCAAGCAAATTTTGTTTAATTGTATTCACCAATTTTGTTGTAAAATTTATATATATATGATTTATTATTGTTATATATTTATTATTGATACTGAAACTTAGCCCAATTACAATATCAAACTTTCAAACGCAGTGGCAGCGCTGTCTATTGAGTGCTGCCACATAGCAAGCAACAACAGCTTGTCCTAAAGAGTTATATTTCTTATAAGCCTCTTATAAGCAATTAAATTTTAAAAGTTTTAAAACGCAAATATTTATCATTCATATTTGAAATTTAAGCAAATTATTATTATTATTATATAGCCATAACAAGCCTAACGGGTCAAAGCCTGAAGCACTATTTTGCTTTTTATTTCTGTTCCCTTCACTGAAGAACAATATAAAATTTTTCTTTAGTATTTAATCGGCGCAGTGGCAGCACTGTTTATTGAGCGCTGCCACATAACTAGCAACAGCTGTGCCAGCAAGACTTAAGCGCCCAACGGCGTTGCCACACTGCCGCCAAAGCTCAAATAAAAGGCAATTTGTGCATTTTGAATTCATGTTGTTTTCCCATTTATTTGTATTGTTTTCATATGACAGACACACATTAAAGACGTTTTAGTTAATTTTTATTTTTTTTTTGTTTACTGAATACAATTGTAAAAAATATGAAGTAGATGCTAATGTATGTATGTAATAATTATGAGGCGCATGTTTACATGTTGAATTTTTGGAAGAGTTGAATCAATAAGGGGGGTTTTTCTCTTTCGATTGGAATTTTGTATAGACGGGAAGGAAGAACGAAAACAGACGATATATAGATATAGATATATCATAGATCTTGCTTAATGCTTAACGGTTTATTAATACTCCACAACGGGGCTTGTTTACCAGTGGCTCAACCTCGGTGTTTACAAACATATAGAAATCGTACAGATAAATCGGAAAGTAATCGTATATGTTTCTGCTATATAAATATATATGTAGAAGGTAAAGAGTATACAACAAAAATACATATAAAAAAAAAGTATGAAACATAATAAGATACAGAATACAAAAATAGACTTGCCAAAACGTAGAAGAGCGTTGGAAACGAAATTGGATACAATTACAATAATATATAATATAATATAATATAATAATAATAATAGTATTTATTACTCGTAGGTAGTATATAGTATGTGTTTATGTGTGTGTGTAGGTGTGGGTGTGTTTCTGTGTATATATATTATATCAAAAAAAAAAAAAAACAATCTTGTAACTGCAACTGTATCGCATTACTTGCTTAGCTCTACACATACTTATAAATAATATCTTTTTCTTTTTGTATATCTCTATATATATATAGATCGATATATATATATATATATATATGAATATATAATGTATTGTTTCCCCCGCCCCAATTATAACATCATCGTCCTCATCAGCAGCAGCTTTTTCAGTACAATAAATCCGTCTTTTGCGTTCCCTCGCTATAAACAATGCCCCCGACCGCTGAGCTGGCAGCCGTCAGATGATAGTCCTCGGCATCCGCGTCCGCATCGGCATCGGCCGAACCATCGTTCTTGATGAGCCCCTCGCCAATGCCCATAATGCTGCCGTTGCCATTGTAGGCGCCGCCCCCTGCTCCTGCTCCTGCGCCTCCTCCTCCGCCATTTGAGGCAGCTCCGTTGCTATCCGGTGCCGTGTAACGGGTTACGCCCAGCTGGAACAGGCTGTCCATGGGCGAGGCCTTGACGGGTGTATAGAAGCCCAGTGCTGTGGAGCCTGCAGTGGAAAGAGTATTGTTAATATTGTTTGATTGACACCTTGATTGATTGATTGATTGATGTGAGTCGATAGCATATTTGATTGGGTTTTTCGGAGTTTGGTTGGGTTTCATTAAGTTAGGGTTGGGTTCTTGTAACACCACAAATTCAAAACAGTTTCGTTTGTTTGATTGATTGTTTGAATGAATGAATGAATGATTGATTGGTTAATAGTGCCAGAAAATGCAAATAAGTTTTGAACAGTGTTGGTAAATATGCTATGAAATGAGTTTAAGTGTTGAAAAGTTGAATTCCAGGTCACCAGGCAAACCGATAGTTACGATAGTTTGAGGGTTGAAACTGTATAAATCTATAAATGAGAGATGGTCCAAAATCTCAAAGTAATATTGTGAAGTATCGTCAACGATAATACCGATAGATACTCAATTTTTTGTCCGATTGGTGAGTTTTGGGAACAGGTTCTATCAAAATATCTAAGTTTTTTAGATCATTATCATACGATAGTCATAAAAATTTTGCTGTAAACTATCGTCTATGATTATTGCGAGAGCTATCCATATTTTGTCTAGTTTGCTAAAAGTGTTTGTTTTTGGGAACAGTTTTATTAGAAGTATCCCTAGTTATGCAAATTTTCTCGATTTTTGGGTGCAGTTTGGTAGAAGTATCCATGAGTTTGTTTGAGGAACTATCGTCAAAGAGGACACGTGAAAACTATCGTCTGATCGTCATTAAAGTTAGTTGCGAACTGTCGTAAAAGATAGTTCCGATAGTAATCCAAATTAGTGTCCGACTTGTTGAGTTCTTGGGAACAGTTTCATTCGAGGTATCTATGAGTTTTTCCGTTTGTGGAACTATCGTCCATTGTTCGAATTGTTTGGGAACAGTTTCATTCGAAATATCTATGAGTTTGGGGAAATATCGTCAAATCATGCAAAAACTATCGTCCGATTGACAACGCTAGTTATCCAATTTATGAAGTTTTTAGTATTTGGTTATTTGGTTTCAATCGTGAGTTTGTTTGAGGAACCATCGTCAAAAGCAATAACGCAAAAACTATCATCCGATAGTTTTCTTATATTTTGTCCGATTTTTTAGTCTTCAATATTTGGAAACAGTATTACTCAAATCTTTCATCCGATTTCCATGTATTTTGGAACAGTTTCATTTGAAGTTTGTCGAACTATCGTCAAAAGGAATCACAAACTATCGCAAGAGAAGCGATTTGCCTGGTGTAAGTGTGTTGAGTGTGTGTGTGTGTGGTGTGTTTGTATTGTAATCGGTTATTCGAATTGTGGTTAGTTACCTTATAACTTAATATGATAATTGGCGATTAGTTTGGTATATTTTGGATGCTTTTTAGGTATATTTTTTGGTTAAGCCAACACCGGGAAGTAGTACGAATCAATAGTCAATTGGTTTTGGGGGGTTGTGCGGAAGAAAACGAAACGAACAGCAGCCCGAGGCGGCGGGGGCGGCGGTGCAGGATTGCATGATGGATTGATGGCTTGAAGAAGTGTTGGTTAACGTTGCCAACTGCTCAACAGGCTCCTCAGCAGAGTGTGAGAGTGAGTGAGAGCGAGTGTGTTTTGAGTGAGAGAGAGCGAGCGCACGCAAGAGGGAGCTTTTTGCCGTCTTTTTTACTGTCTTTTTTTAGTATTTTAGTATTTTTTCATTTCTTCGTTTTAGAATTAATTGTTGTTATTTTTGGTTTATAATTTCAATTGATTTCACTTTGTTATTATTATTTGTTAGGTTTGTCTTTTGATTAGTCTTAAATAATATCTGCAAAAGAAATTCGTAAAATACAAGAGAAAAACAAAAAAGAGATGAGAAAAACAAGTTTGAAAAAATACGTTAAAGGAAATTAAGAGGGATTTTTTACCTTTTCAGAATTAATCGATAAATTTGTTAATATTGATAATATTATGAATGTGATTAGATTCGTGTATGATGAGTTATTATTAGTTTAAAATATTCTATTTGTGAGATCTGAACATGCCAAGCAATATCGGGTTAGTAGTAATTGCACAATCTACAAAAAACTGGAAAAGCTAGAAAAACTAGGAAACCAGAAACCCAGACAGGAAGAGAGTAGCAGGCGCAGCCAACTTAATGCACATGCACACAACAGTTAGTCAAGGTGTTGCCAGATGGCTGCAGTTTTAGCAATAGTTTGAGCGAAAACTTATTTTCAAACCGATACCCTATCATTTTCCAGACTTATTATATTATTTCTTGTTTTTTAGCAGCTTTTATAACGAGTCCCAAAAACAACGAATGCCACAAGTTCAACCAGAAATGCACACGATGGGCTCTCGATTGTAAGTTCCAAACGAGTCACCAAGAGCCATTCCGTTCGTTACTCCGAAGTAAATTTGATAGTCAGATTCGTGTCGGCTCGAAAGCGCGATTTAAATACGCCAACTTAGCATAAAGTAACGAGTAATGTAATGTGAGTAATGAGTAACGAGTAACGAGTATGCTTTAGGTGTTCTAGGGATTATTAATTTTGACCTATAGACATTATCGGGATTATATAGGTATATATTTTAGGGGCGCAGTGTA
This sequence comes from Phorticella flavipennis, assembly GCA_037040045.1. Taxonomy (NCBI): domain Eukaryota; kingdom Metazoa; phylum Arthropoda; class Insecta; order Diptera; family Drosophilidae; genus Phorticella; species Phorticella flavipennis. The sequence continues at coordinate 52,469 of JBANCY010000165.1, read as the reverse complement.
CATGGATTTTATTACGAATAACGAGTGCATTAGGGGTGGGATCCTCAACCATAACGAGTCCATTCAGCACACCTTTGAGTAAATTTGTGGCCGATAAGTACAGCGACAGAAATTTATTCCTGAAAGTGGGACTCCTGAGGCCAACGGGAGTTAATGGGGTATTCCGTATCTTCTAACTGATGACTCTAGTGGAATGGACGAGTGACAAGTGGGGAAACATCCGTCACAATAGAATAACCCTGTTTGATGTGATATGGCCAAATCCGTGTTGTATATCAGCTATATGATATAATAATCCGTTTCTTTTTAAGTTTGGTGGAACAATAGACAATGAAGAAACTTAAGGGTGTGTCTAATTTCAGTCCAATAGTTTCAAAAAGATGGGAAAACTGTACAAAACTAAACTTGTTTTGTATGACAGCTATATTTTATAGTCGTTCAATCCTTTTGAAATTAGGTGGAACGATGATATGATAAGAAACTTGGGCGTATGTTAAATTTAAATCGTATATCTTGAAAAACATGGAAAATATGGGCACATTCTACTTTTCCGATTCGGACAGCTTATAATAAAGTACCAGCGGATACAAAAGAGAAAGTTCCATTAGGCTCATAAACGGATGGGTGATTTTCATACAAAAAGACAGACTTGGCCTTTCTTACTCCTGATCATGATTGATTTTAATGGGTATTATAATCCAAAACTTGCTGATGACAGCGAAATATTTGTATTTTTAGTGGCGAGCGTATTATTCTATATAAAAGCGACGAGTAGGACGAGTGCGAAATTGTGTAAGTTGCCAGTAGAGGCGACTCAAGTGCTTTATGGTGTTATTTTACAGGGTATTTGACTATATCAGCGGGGTGGCGAGTGTTTATCTTTAGGGAGTAAGCCCCATGAAGGTGTGTGTAAGTTAGGCAGGGGAAGTGATCATTTTTGGGGCAGGGTTTTATAGAGTACCAATACGATGCGATGAGTACAACAACCAACGAATAGTGCGTAAAGCAACGAGTACAACAACCATAAAAACGAGTAGCGCGCCAGGATATTATTGTTGGTAACGAGTAACGATGTTGAGCCAATAACCAAGCCGAGTACTAGGGGGGGCGGGTGGTTCGAAAGCGGGGAAGTAAGGGGCATTACATAAGAATTATTATGCCTACGTTTTACATAGACGTAAGCGAAGTTTGGAGAGATAGAGAAAGATTGAAGCTTGAAGCGTTGACAGTTGCAGGTGTTATCGATAGTTGTGCTATCGATATCAGACATAATACAGCGTGGTGCCTGGAATGCGTGCCTGCAGCAAGGCTGTGGAGGCATTGGGTAGCGCTAGCGACGTTGGCGACGGCGACAGCGAGGACGAGGAGGACTTGGAAGCAGAAGCTGGAGACGACGGCGACGGTGGCGACGGCGACATCAGGGCAGACAGCGACAGGTGGTTGGCTATGGGCAAACTGGCGCGACGCGGGCGTTGCAAGCAGCTGTTTGTGTTGTTGTTGTTGTTGCTGCGGCTGCTGTTGACAGCTGGCGTTGTTTTTGTTGTTGTGGCAAATGCAAAATATTTACTTTGCTGAAGAGGCGAGGGCAGCGGCGACGTTGGCTTGCAGGAAAATGAGGCTGCTTTGCGTGCCGGATGCGGTTGCTGCTGCTGTTGCTGCAGTGCATCATGTTGCAAGAAGCAGGCGTATTGCGGCTTGCAGAGAACCGAAGGTCTACGACGTGCTGCTGCTGATGTTGTTGTTGTTGGTTGTAGTTGTTGTTGTTGCTGCTGTGGAGCTGTTGTTGTTGTTGTTGTTGCTTCCATTGTGTGTGGCTGCTGTGGCGGCTGTTGCAAGATAATACCCCTCCCTAAACTTGGGTAATCTGCAAAATATGCGTTTTTTTTTATAAGCCTGAGCTTGTGTGTCTTGAAGGGGGGCGGGCAGGCGGGCGTTGTGTGTGTGTGCTTGGTTTAGGAGAGAGAGAGAGAGAGAGAGAGCGAGACAGCAAGAGACACAGTGTGGGCTGGCGGGGGTTGGCGAAAGAGAACGCTGCAAATTGTTGGTTTGAGGCAAGCAGCAGGGGCACAGTGGGGCGGACGGCTGGCTGGGTGTCTTGGGTCTCAGGTCTGGTTCTGGTTCTGGACTGTGGCTACTGTGGCGGCTCTATATATATCCACCCACCTGATTAAAAGTATTAATTTGCGTAAACTTTTAACCAACTGCCTGCCATGTGGCATTAACATTTGCCACGAATGCTGCAAGAATGGCCAACATGTGTTGCATTGGGAGCTGCCGCAGCTGCTGCGAGCTTTGCGCCATGTGGCAGCACTTGAAACGGTTACAGACGAGACGGTGGCGGAGGCAGTGGCAGTGGCAGTGGTGGCTGTGGCTTTGGCAGTGTCTTTAACAGCAGCAGCAACATCAACATTGGCGCTGTGCTTAATCGCTATGTTAACAGTAACAGTGGCGTTTTCTGTAAAGTTCAGAGATTGTTTTTTGTTGTTTTGTTTTTGTTTTGCTTTTCAATTGCTGTAAAATTTCTGGCAGCGCTGTCTATGTTAATGAATGCTGTTAAATGCATCACATTCGCTATGAGCGCGTGTGTCAAGTGTTATGTTATGTTAATGCATGCGAGCAGCTGTTAAGCTAACAGTGGCAAGCGGTTAACAGTAACTAATTACCGTTTCGCTTTTTCTTGTGCACAGCATTTGGCATGCAAAATGTTAAGTGTATGTTATCTTAATGAATGCTGTTAAGTGTATGTGTTTGTGTGGTGTAGTGTGGTGAGTTTATGTTATTTGTTGCGTGTTAACGCTGATTTGAAGTAAAAGTGTGAAAACGATAACGATAACGATAAATGAGCATGAAACTCAAAAGCACAGCATTACTACAAAATATAGATATATATATATAGATGCGTGTAAATATATTTAGACACTGATTAAAGTTTAACAGAGACAGAATTTAGACATAACAGTAATGCATAGAAAACAGACTAAAAGAAATAGAGAGGCAGAGAAAGAGACAGAGAGTGAGAGAGAGTGTGTGTGTGTGTGACAGAGTCAGGCAAGGCTTGCAGACAGACAGGTAGGCAGGCAGGCAGAGAGACATAGAGAGAGAGAGAGAGAGAGAGAGAGAGAGAGAGAGAGAGAGAGGTAGACAGGCGGTCGGTGGGGCGGGCAGATGTTCGATCGTTTTTTTTTTGTGGCAGGCAAGGGGGGCAATCCAATGGGCAATAACTCTGTTAACAAAATGTTATACGTATGTTAATCGATGGTTATCGATAGCTTCATGTGCTACATAACAAATTTATGGGATGTTCCAATAGAAGTGCTACTTTGATATTGAATAAAACCACCAATCTCTTAACAAGATGTTAATCGATAGATATCGATAGATTTAAGTATGAGTTAGTTATAGGGTGTTCCGATAGCAGAGATGTACCTTGGTTATCGTTTAAAAACAGCCACTTAAAAAACTTTAAAAAAATTTTTAATTGATGGTTATCGATAGCTTAAGGTGTTTCAATAACAGAAGGAGGATTGGCAGATCCCATATACTTATTCTTCCGAAAACCGATAAATTTCGATAAAATGTCCATAACTTTTGCATTTATTAAGAAATCGTCTCCAAATTTGGTATATAGGGTTGTAAATATGAATTGCACATAGAGACTATACACAAATTGACATACCAATTTGAACAGAACAAAAATTGAACAGTTCTCAACATAATAATTTGAGTTTATTGTGAAACCAAATCAAATATTTAAAAAACTTCCCAACGGTTTGCATTTTTTTCGTAATTAAAGTGGCACAAGTCTATATGGAACACCCTGTACAGCACTAACAGTTATGTCTTGCACTATGTTTCGATAGATTTTTATCGTTTGCCTGTTGGATTGCCCCACAACGATACATACATACAAATACGTACAGAATTTTAAGTTGTGCTTAACTACTAGAGGTTCTATATAGTATATATATCTAGGTATATATATGGATTTGGATTTGGTTGGAATGGCTTACCTAATGGTAAATTTCCCAACATGGCGCTGGTCGCTGATGTCTTGTGGGATGATCCTGTTGCCGCGGATGTGGATGTGGGCAGTTCGATGATCTCATCGACTGTAACATGATGATGTTGCTCCTGTTGCAGCTGCTGCTGCTGCTGGTGTTGCTGTTGCATCAGATGCTCCTCGTACAGCAGCTGGTGATGCTTGTTAACATTGCCATAGGGATCGGCATACGGTGGGTCGTCAATGGTCTGCGATGCCTCGGAGGGATATTCAAACGTTGACGTTAACGTATCGTTAAATTGTACGCGGAACTGCAAGAAATCGCCAATGGAATCAAGAAATTTAGAATCTAGTTTTCAACATAGAACATATAGAACCCACACACATCGCAGAACAAGGGTCATCCTTCGCAGATGAGGAGGGTTTCTAAGTATGTAAATGAAATGGTAATTATGCATTTTTAGTTAACATTTATCAATGTCAAATCGAGGAATACCCTCAGCGGAATACCCCCGAATGTAAGTCAATAGCGGCATTTCCCTTAAATGTTAGTCAATAATTTATAAACATAAATTTGGAAACTGATTTTTTCATATCAGGCAAACTGATGAAACGCACCCGAACCAAAAGGAAGAAGAAGAGGAAGAAGAAACCACAACTACAGAGAAATAAGGCGGGCGGACATAGCCCCATTTAAGGCTTGTCTAATGCATTTTGATTAATCGCAACGAGAGTCCGAGTAAATAAATAAATAAATAACTAAAATAGTTGATAAGAAACAAGGAAATGACAAGGCGACAACAACAATGACAATTGTTAAAGTCGAATAAAGATATTTACAGCGGAATATAATGATATGCGACTGTTTGAATACGCTGTAAGAAGCACTGTCATGTTATGATAGCAGTTCGGTCGGTCTGTTGAAATGCTAACAGTGGCAGCAGCCAAAGCGTTAACAGACTCTCTTCGCCGCTTACACAATTTTTTCAACAAGGCCAGAAGAGAGCAGCGCTTAACAGTACGTTAATACAGCGATAACAGCGTTTTCTACTATCTAACAGTATGTTAACAGCGTTTTCTACTATCTAACAGTATGTTAACATAATGATAACAGTGCGTTGGTAAGCTTTATTTAGATGGAACTTAACCACAGGTTAGCATAACGATAACAGTGGTAAACCTATTCGTGTGCAGTTTTTACTACTTAACAGTATGTTAACACAGCGATAACAACGTTTTCTAATATCTAACAGTATGTTAACATAATTTGAGTTTTGATAAGCTTCATTTAGATGCAATCTAACAGCACGATAGACTTTCCATTGCTTAACAGTAGGTTAACACAATCATAACAGTGCAGTGACAAGCCTCTTTTCTGCAGTGTCTACCATTTATACGTATGTTAACACAATATCAGTGAGCCGACATGAATCATTTCAATATACTGCCTCTACTACTTAACAGTAAGTTAACATAACAATAGCAGGGAATTGTCAGATGTCAGATGCCACATCCAAAACTTAAGATCATATTAACATAACGATAGCAGTGTTTGGATAGCCTCTTCAAGTGCAATTTCAACTACTTAACAGTATGTTAACACTATGTTGACAGTCCTAATTTAGATTTACATAACGATAACAGTGTATCCGCAAGGGCTGTTTGTAACACTTAACAGTATTTTAGCAGGATAACAGTTTATACTACCTAACAGTGTGTTTTAAAACAATGTTAACAGAAAGTAGCCAAGCCTCATTTAGATGCTATCCCTTCTACTTAAGAGCATTTTAACATAAAGCGAACAGTGCATTGACAAGTTACTTGAAATTGAAGTTTCAAAAGAATCGGATGACTTTATATTATTGCTTTTTTACAACTCAAATTCCGTTTTTCCATTATTTCTCATGTTCTTTGACAAAATCGATGTAGTTAACATACAATTTAGTCAGTTTTGCTGTATGAGTATAAAATGTTCGGCGTGTCTTTTGTTTATTTATACACCTATGCAAAATACTGAGTCCCCTTAACTATCAATACATATCGATACTATCGAACAATACTGAGTCCCCTTAACTATCGATACTATCGTTATTACTATCGAATACAAATGCTATCGATAGTATGAAAACCGTTAGTAAGCCCAGACTAATCACTTGTTGTCGCTATTGTTGTGGCCATTGGCTTCTATAGTTTCTTCTATTTCTATCGCTATTGTTCTGCTTCTTCTTTTTCTTCCGCAATGCTGTCAAAACAAAACCTATCGAACGAAGAGAAGAAGAAGAAGAGGCGGAAAGCGACGATAAACAAAACCAAATGAAAGTGGCGCAAGTCAAAACTTTTTGCAGATGATTCTCTTTGCCCTTAATTGCAGAACGTAAATATGTGACAAAAAGAAAACATTATATACTTATATATATACCTATGTCTATGTCTATATAGTCGAAAAAACAGCTAAATACTGACCGTGATCAGTGTTATAATTACTGTTAATTGTTGCGCATCAAAGTTTTTTGACAGTGATTAAAAACAAAAACAAAAACAAACTGAAGAAGAGTCGAAAATGAAAGTGAAATTCGGGTCAAAATATTCTGCATTAATTAGACACAGAGCCGATTCGAATTATATAGAAGAATGAATATAGATGAGATATGAAAGTGAAGAGCTCTGAAGAAGGGATTATTGTTATTGTTCTCGAACCAATTACATCATAATCTCTTTGGTGAAATTTTTGAGAAAACCATAAAATTTCGGCTTTGTTTAGTTACAAGGTTTTTACAGTTAAATCGGGCCCAATGTGTGTAGATATTTTAGATGTTTCGTACCTTCTTTTTCTCCTATGGGAGATTTATCAATTCATTTCCATCGCAGCATGCATATAAATATAATCAGATATTAGTAGATATTTATCGATATTTTGAAGTGAAGCATTTTTCTCGATATTTTATACAACGTCATGCATTAATGGTATAAATAATCTCATAATATCTCAAGATTTATTAAAGTTGAAAATACCGAAATATATAATAGTCATATATCTTAACCTCTTCTCAAACTTTAAATGGCTAACTTAACTTTCTTGATAAGCTCATGTCCAAGTTAATACTAAAACCCATACATATATCGATATGTACGCATATATCCAAATCAAAACTTGCAAGAAATTGTCCCTTCATTTCATGTAGTCCCAAAAAGAACGTTTGGTCACAGATACGACACAAAAGTGTCTTTAAAAGACACCCAAACATCATTGTTTTTCCAGCTTGCTTTTCGCTCAGCCTATGAGTATTTTTGCTCGCTTTACATGCTTCTCGGTTCTTTTAAGACCCTTCGCTTCCTAAAACATTGGCAACCGGTCTTTTGTCCATTTCTGTATCCATTTCATATCGGCTAACTAAAGTTGGGCCTTAATCGGGCTACAAAAAAATATATTGTAATGTGCATCGGTAGGCATAGTAGAGCTGGGCTATATAGTCCTAACTACCCCACATATTGCGCTCTTCCAGCTCTAATACTTTGACTCTTCTTGTCTAAGCCTGAGGTCTTCTTCATATTTCGTAATATCACATGCCTTATCGATAGATACACCTGCCTACCTGCTTATCTACAAATGGTATATATATGGTCAAACGATATCTCGTGCCTACGCATGAAACCAGCTCAAAAATCATCGAATTTCTTAATAATCTAATATCGATAAGTCTCTATAGTTCTATTACAAATTCTTTGTATCAAAAAGCGAAGAGACCTTTTTACCGCCGACCAAAATAAAAATCAATTTGCAATACAAACAACAAACTAATCTTATCTGATTCCATGCCCGTTCCTTTACAAATAATATGGTATCGTATGGGAGGGAATGGGAGTGGGCATGGTAAAAAAAGAACCCCCATTATCTGGCCAAAGAGTAGTGACTATTTTTAAACTCGGAGCGCGAAGCATATTAGTCATGGCGCGGACTTGATACTTGGCCAAGTTAGTTAGTCATAACTTAGTCGGGGTGGTTGCGGTATATGGTATATGGGTGGATGGGTGGATGGGGGATGGGGTTGTAGAGGACCGTCACTTACCGATGAATCTTTGGATTTTTGTCGTATACTCGACTTGCCATCGATCACAATATTCGCATTCTCGAATTCCACATCGCATGGTGATGGCGGGCACATGGAGTAGTCATCGTAATCTGTATCTGTTGATGTCTCCACCGATAGATCGCCCAGTAATACGAAGCCTGGTTCATTTGGCTGCAAGAGAAAATAACGGTAGAAGATATTTTAAGCACATGCAAAAAAACAGACCAATTAAGAAAGCTCGACGTGGATACACCCTACACATAAAGGTTATAAAATGAATTCTTGAATAACCGCCAAATAAGTACTAAGATCGTAGTGAAATTTTTGGTCTAGATTTATAGCTCTTATTCAAATAACAAGAGTCAATAAGAGTGTAAAATTTTAAAAAGTTACATCTTAAATCAATACTTTTATTTTAAAGGGCAGCCAGGCGGCTGGTTCTAAAATCTTTGAACGTTTTACTCTAGCTAATTTGCATATGCAACTCCATACCAAATTTGATGATTCCACCTGCACAATTGCGCTTAGTAATAGAGGTTTCTCAATACAAAAATTGAAAAAAAAAGCCTCAAGGTCTCCGTCGCTCTGTCTAAACTAATTGTACCTAATAATTGACGGAAAATAAACAACTAAATGGAAAATTGGTCATCTTGGTCCATTTCTTGACGCCTTATAACTTAGGATCAGTTTATTATTTATCAAAGAAATGAAAAAAAAAATTTTTTGAGTTTGTAGGTTTCAAAATTTTTTCAAATCACAAAAAATATATCCAAAAATTTTTTTTACTAAATGAATTAAATTCGAATGAGGAACGAATTGGAGTCAAAAATAATGAACAAGATGGTATAACAAGTCAAAATCGGTGCAGTTTTGACCGAGTTATGAGAGTTTGAAATTTGACCCCGAAGGCAATTATTGACTTTACATGTTAAAATTTTACTCGATTTTAGGCCGATTTTTGGGTGAAAAATGAAACTCATCTGGAGAAGTTTTAAAACAGTTTTTTATGCTAATTTTAATCACAGAAATGGAATAAAGCTAAAATATTGAGTTTTTAGATTTCAAAATTTTTTCAAAACACAGGGGGGACCCTTACTTCAAAATCCAAAAATATGTCGAAAAAAATTATTTTTGCAAATCGAATAAAATTGGAATAAGGGACGAATTGGAATCAAAAATAATAAACAAAATGGTATAACAAGTCAAAATCGGTGCAGTTTTGCCAGAATTATAAGGTTTTGAAATTTGCTTCCTTAGGCAATTTTTCACTTTATATGTTAAAATTTGATCGATTTGTTGAAATATGATCTGCGTTTCTTCGGGCATCGGTGGACCAGTAGACAGCGCACTGTCCCGCCAAAGGAGAGGTGTGGGTTCGAGTCCCGCTCATGTCGATATAGGCATGACCTTTCAAGGAAAACTAGGTTGTGGCGTAGGATTTGAAATCCAACCACGTAAAACAAGTTCTTCCGTGAAGGAAGCAGAAATAAAGGAAAATAGTTCTTCAGGCTTTGATACGATGGGGTTGTTATGGCCATATAATAATAATATATGGATTTTAAGTCTCTAGCTCTTGTAGTCTTCGAGTTGAAGTTTTTCCGATTGACGGACCGATCAAGAATCTATACAATTTCTAGGGAAGCAGTTGCCTTCAACTGCCTTGTTTGCATGCTACCGTATAGGTTTATTATACCCATTTGTATTGTGTACAGGGTATAAGAAACTCTTGTAAGATCAACTTAAATTGCAACGGTTAAAAGACAGCAGCAGGGGGTTTTGGCTGCGGAGGGGCGTGGTGCGGTGGGGTGAAGTGGCTCCAAGGGGCAGGTCGATATCTTTTGGTCTGAATCACAGCTGTCCCAGTTCTCGCCGTGTCAGACGACGACGACGCAGCAGGGCAACATAAGAGGCAGCGGCAGTGGCGGCGGCAGAGACGAAGGCAGCGGCAGCGACAGTGGCAGCAGCAGCAGCCGCAGCAGATAATAAAGTTCAAGCAAAGATAACAACAAAAAATTACACACACAGACAAAGCCAAGCCAAAAAAAAGGAAAGAAAGAAAAAAGGAAAAAAAGAGAGCAACAAGAACAACACGAGGCAAAGCAGAATAAAAAAAAAAAAAAAAAAATCACAAAAAAGAATTGACAAAATTGAGTTCAGTGCCGGAGAGCGGCAACAACAACAAGAACAACAACAACAATAAAAGGCACGAAACGGGTTTTTTTTCCAACAGGCAAGATAAATGCAGAAGAAGAAGAGGCGGCAGCATAAGCCGCAAAGAGAGCGGGAGAGCGCGCGTTGAGAGTGTAAAAAAGAGCGCTTAAGCGGCAGACCGAGAGAGCGAGGAGTGAGCATGAGTGTGGTGTGTGTGGTGAAGAGCGCGTGAGCAAGGCTTGCGCGGAGAGCGCTTTGGACTCAATATGGCTGCGTTTAAAACAGCTGTGCAACCATGCGCCCTGTCGCTTGGCAACAACAACAACAGCTACTACAAACTCACCACAGCACCAACAGCTTCACCACCTCACGCCTCCCCACCGCCTAAAACACAACAGTAGCTTAATGCTCCTTCCTACATACATAACAACAGTCATAATATCTTTTGTCTGCTTTTAGCCTATGTACACATATACATATATGTATATATACCTATATAAATGTATCAGGAAGCAAAGAACGAACCAAGAAATATGGCAACATGTGTGTATATATGTATATATGTCGGTATATATGTATTTTGCAAGAACTGGTTTCTGCAATGCAGTTGTTGTTGTTGTTGTCGCAGCAGGAACAGTGCATAAAGAACAAAAGAGAGGGAAAGGACGGAAGAGAACAGGGCGTTACAGGGTGGGGCGCAGGGGGCAGGCGAGACGCAGACGCGGCCAATAAGTCAGTGGCGCAAGCATGCTCATTGAAGGGTCAGGGGAAGGGGCAGGACGAAGGGGAAGTTGACTGCGTAAGGAAAGGGGAAGTGTTCAAGCAGATAATACCAAGCCCCCCCCCCCCAAAAAAAAACGGGCATATTAAATATAGCCATAAGCCAAAGCGTATGTCTGCCAGAGAGAGCGAACACGACTAGCAGCTACCCTGTGACTCGCCACTCTCTACGATCGTGATAGATAGCTGCTAGCTTGAGGGGAATTCAAAATTCCACATAGATACGCGTCATCTTAGATAAATTCCACATTCCTCATTCAACCGAAAGAAGGGGTATGTGCTGCAAGATCAGGTTTTCAAAAAGGTATTTATAAAATACTCTGTGCGGATCTTTTAACTGAATCACAAAAATAACAAGAAAGCAAGCTCAAATCGAGTGAGCTCGACTACGAGATACCCTGGTCCCAGTCACGATCTTGTGAATAACTTCTATATTTAATTTGTTTTTTGATTGAATATAAGATCAGTACCCTATTTAAGATAAGAACAATTACACCTCTTACTAAATAGCTTTACTTCATAGTCATTGGGATGCCAGTATCTATAGCCTCTGCTGAGCCTAAATCTGTTAAAACTATTATCAGGGTATAATAACCATGCCATTCTCCTAGAATATATCATCCCAACAAGTATTTATTGGGTCCTGTTAACTATTAAGTTGAAAATACGAAGAGAAAACCAAATAAACCAGGGAATCACTTACATTAGTTTCGTAGGGATCAAGACTAGTAATGCAAAGGGATAACAATGGAACTAGTACATATAGAAAATGGAAACTGTCAAAGAGCAATCTTATTTAGTGGTTAATTTCTCTTTCTTCAATTTTTTTATCCCTTCATTAGCTTTGAAAATTTGGAAAAAAGTAATACGAAGAAGTTTGAATTGCATAAATACCACCCAAAAGTTACCTCCAGAAAGGTGGGAAGAAAAAGATAAATCAATAGGGCTATACCCTGCAGGCAACATTGACATTGATCGACGGATCGAATCGCTATACTATATAGCCCTGGTGGCTCGAAACGCCAAAGATGTACGCTAACTTCCGGATGCTCATCCCTCAGCATGCTCTTGGAATTGATAGCAAAAGCTTGGTTTGGATATTTCGGAAGAATGGGAAATTGGAACCAATTAGGAAATTGAGCTAGTTCAAATTGTCTGACATAGTTTGGTGTAGGGGGTTTAAGGTGTGAGGGGGGACCATTGGGGGCATCTGCTGCGATTCCAACGAATGAAAAGCCCCAAACACCTGCAGCTCCGAGGCGGCACATCGCACGTTTCGTGACAAATTCATAATAATTTGCTTTAAAACAGACCCCAAACACCCCCATACAAACCCGGCACTCCGTACACCTTGGGCCCCAACCAAGCCCCCTTTATACTCTATAAAATATAATCGTTAATTTCCTACATTTGCTTATTCAGGCAAACAAACAACAACAACAAAACAAAAAATATAAAACAATTGAAATCGTCGTTTGTCATAAATCGGAATTTCAGTTTTGAGAAGCGACTTTTTTTATGCGAACAGGAAATGTGCGTTTTCCGCAATTTTCCCCTTTCGAAAACAGAAAATAGAAAGAAAACAGAAAGAAAAGAAGCGTCTCCTTCGATTGTCAACAATTGAATTTCTCCAAATGTAGAGATTTCTACCTCCCTCTCCCACTCTATCTCTCTCTCGATTCTTCCGAATGATCCCAACTGACGTAGGTAAAGCTTGAGGGGAAACAAAAGCTCAGTTGAGTCAGCGGGGCGATTGCATTTCACATGGTTTGGGGGATTCGGCTGGGGGGCCTGGGGCTAGCATCGATTGTCAACGATTCTGGGAAGGTCGCACGGAGAAGCTTTGGCGTCAAGCGTCACGCTTGGCCCCATAAAAGGAATCGAATTACAAACAAACCCAACGAACAACATGTGCCTTTTGTTTTTGTTTTTGCCTAGAAAATGTGGGAGTTGAGTTGAATTTTGGATACAAACAGAGAAAGATTCCAGTTGGTGTCATTCCAGCTCGCACAGACACTATCATATTATATTTACCGTAGGAACGAAAGAGTAACCCAATAAGTGTGACCAACTGATCCTAAGTAAACAGTCAAAATATGAGACAACTTTTGGTGCTTTCGCCAGTTGTTTTCTTGGTACGACTTCTAAACAGGGTCCGTGGTTCAATTTCATGCTAAAATCCAAAGAATTGTCTATATAATGTCGAGGATTATCTAAACATATTTGCAAACCCATATTGATTTCCGAACTGTGTATTGTCGAGTGTTTCTGAGGGGTTATAGAAAGTACAAGATGAATGATCCCAAGATGATTCTAACCTCAAAATGCAAAATGGCAGCGGAAAATCCGAGCATTCCGAAGGACATAATGCAAAATGTCATCAAAAATATAGGCGAGAGTGAACTAACTACAGCAAAGTCAACATAGCGGAAACATATAACCGAAATAATTTTTCCCATATAATCTTATTGTCTGAACTTTTGCAAGATCTAAAATATTGCCACTGGTTTTAATGGAAGATCCTACAATTATATGAAATGTATGTTTACAGCGTATTGGCTAGTTGATCATTAGATAGTTGATAAAAATATAGATGGTTGGGTTTTAGTCGGTTTCTCTAAGCGAGCCCTACTAAACCAATGAGTTTTCCTTTTTTACAGGGTATCTTATAGTTGATTTAAAAATTATGTGCACAGATAAACTTTTCTGCTTGGTTTCATCTAGTTGATCTCTAAGGTGAGCTGCCTAGCAGTCTACTAACCAATAATTTATAATATATCCTTTAATCTAATATGCAAGAATTATGTTTCTGTAAACTATATAAAACTTGCGGTCCCTAACTTATTGACTTGGTTTTATATACAGTGAAACCTCTGGACAGCGACGGTCGTCTGAAATTTGTTCATTATTGAGGGGTGTCCACTATTGGGAGGTTCATTTACATGTTTTTACCCCGTTCCCAAGTTTTGTCCATTAAAAGGAGGTGTCCACTTATGAGAATGTCCACTCTTGGGATGTTTCACTGTAGTTGAATTCTAAGGCGAGCGGTCTACTTTCTAGGGTATATTTTAGTCGCGCATGTTGTGCCAAAACAATGAAAGCATTTTTGTTTATAGTGTATCTTTTAAACCACGCAAATTTAAGCTTTTTCTAAAACTTGGCTATTAGCATATAGTTGAACTGTAGCATCTAGGGTATATGCTAATCGAGAATGTTGCACTGAACGCTTTTAATTGCATATGTTCACAGGGTATCTTTAGCCGCAAATCCAAGCAAGCTGTTCTTAAAATTTGGTTGATGATATTTAATTTAATCCTAAGACGAACAGTTTAACACTAAGGGTATATGTAGTCTAGTATTATCTACAATGAAAGCAGTAAAAGTCTACTGTTCACAAGTCTACTATTTCAACGTCCTCACAGCTCTAAGCTGCTCTTAAAATTTGGTTGATAGTACAGAGTGGATGTCTAGATTTAGGGTATCTCCTCGTCGAGCATGTAAAATTATGAATTTTTTTTTTTATGTGTACAGAGTTTCTGTTAGCACACAACTCCTTAAATTCATAAATCAATTCGTTGATCTCTAGCGTCTAGACTCTAGAGTATATTCTATTCTGTAACCTTTTTTGTTTTTATTTACAGGGTATTTGTTAGTCCGCACAGCTCGCAGCTGTTCTTAAAATTTGTTTGAACTTTCAAAAAAAAGCAAAAAAAAATAGCGCATGATCTTTAGCAACTGTCTCGCTCGCACACACTGCCAACGGGCGGTAGAACTCAGATGCTGCCTCTCTGTCGCACCCATTGCGCTGCTTTGCATGTGTTTTACTTTGTGGGAGCGAAAAGCACAACAACAAACCACATGCTGTGAGTGTGTGTGTGTGAGTGAGGCTTAAGAAACGATTTATATATATATGGAGATATATATATGTATAGCTCTGACTATATAATTCACAAAATAAGCATGAATAATGCGCAACGGCGCCACATTCCAGGCATAGCTCGTAAGTGCGAGCGAGAGGTCAGCAGGCAGGCACCTTGAGGGGGGCAGGGGAGGGCGAGGGGAAGTGTAGGTGAGCTTGCGATTTGCTGATAAGAAACGAAAGCAACAACAACAAACAGCTGTCAGGCGAGTTGGTGGGGTGGGGTGGGGTGGTGTAGGGTGCAAGTTGTCTTTGGTGAGTTTGTCTTTGGGGGGTAATGAGAAACTCACCTTTGGCAGTTCCCGTTTGCGTCGATAGATCACAACATCGCTTTCAATGTAGTCGGGCACCTCCTTGCTGCTCTTGGAGAAATTGAACACCATGGATGAGGTGTTGTTGTCCGTGTGCGAGGAGCTGGCCCCGAGGCCACCGACGCCGCTGCCCGCTTGATTGGAGGGGCGCAGCTTGCGCAATGGCCAAATGGGTGATATGCCGCTGCCGGCGGCGGCAGAGGCGGTCGCGGCGCTGGAGGCGTTCATAGAGCTGGCTGCATCCGTTTCGCTGGCATCCTTGGTGTTGATGACGGTATCGAGACTAGTGTGTTGGATGCCAGCCGCCGCGTCCGCAGCCAAAGCGTTTGATTTTTTCATCTCATTAATGCGATTCTTTTCGATTTCACGACTCGTTAGAGGTGTGCCCTGGTTGAGCAGCGGGCGGATGACTCCGATTTGTTTGGCTGGTGTAGGGGTTGCGGTTGCGGTTATAGCGGCTGGGGTTGCGGTTGCGGTTAATCCTGTATCGTTGTTGTTATCGTTTTTCAATTTCCGATTGGCAGTGACGACGACGTTGACGGCGCAGCTGCTGGGGCTATTAACATGCGCATTCTCTGGCGCAGCAGCAGCAACTGAACGCTGTGCGCCGCCTCCTGCTGGCGTCTCGTCCAGCAGCGCCAGGGGCAGCGCTGTCGACGTTAACTTATCGCTGCCGCCGACGCCGCCGCCGCCGCCCATATTATCGCCATTGCAAACAGCGTCAACGCTGCCGCCGTCAACGTCTGCGCTGGCGTTGCCAACGTCAACGTCTCGCTCGTTGTCTTCCACGACATTGTTGTCGTCGTTGGCGTCGACGTCTTCTGCTGCTGCGGCTGACGTTGGCGTCGCAGTTGTTGCCTTTGATCGTTTATCGCTGACTAAGCGCTGATTGGCAGCACCTCCACCTCCACTTCCGCCCCCGCCAGCACCACCTCCAGCTCCAGCTCCAGCCACAACAATGGGTGAATCCAACTGCATGCGTGCCAGCATTTTGCTCAATGGCGATTCGTAGGCTACGCCAGCGCCAGTGCTGCCAGCGCTGGGACTGCTGCTGCTGCTGGCAGCGGAAGCGGAAGATGAGCCCGACGAGCCGGTGGAGGAGCCAGTGCTGGCATCCAGCTGACGCGTTATAAGCTCCGGCACACGTTGCTTGGGCGTGGAGGCCAGCAGCGGTGCCACGCCGGCGGGCGACAGACACTGCTTGGGCACCGGCGTCAGCGTGGCTTCCTGCTGCTCCTTGATGATGGACTTGTAGTTGGCCACTTTGCTGGCAACGCCGCCAACGCCATTGCTGCGCTGGGCCGTGCTGCGCGGACGACGATTGGCACTGGCCTCGAACATTTTGAGTGTCTGCTTGACCAGATCCGGTGGCGGACGTTCGGTGTCATCGATGATGGAGCTTAGGCGCTTGGGCGGCGCAGGATCCGTGCCGCTGTGCAGGCGTTCGCGTGCATTGTGTATCTTATCCTCAATGGTGACGCCGCCGCCGCCGCCACCGGTGGAGCTGGAGCTGACAGCTGCAGCCGCCTGATAGCTGGCACGCTGCGTGTTCCAGGGTGACTTCTCGCAGAGCAGCGCCTCCACGGAGCGTGCACGCTTCATAACCTCGTTGCCGCGCTTGAAATGACGCGAGCGCATGTTGGCGCCGTTAGATGAAGCCGACGCTGGCGTTGGCTCCTGTGGCGCTGGCTGGAATTGTTGTTGTTGCTGTTGTTGTGGTTGTGTTGGCTCGCGACGCAGCAGCAGCGGCTGCTTTTTGTTGCAAGTCAAGGGCTTGGCTGGTATGGCAGGCGGTGCTGCGCTGCGCGGAGCGGCAGCGGCTGCAGCAGCAGCTGAAGCCGGAGCAGCCGCTGTGGCCGGCTCCTGCTCCTCCTCGTCATCCTGGCGATCGAGCAGCGTATTGAGGCTGGTGGAACGCTGCAGGCGCTGCTTCTGGCACTGCTGCTGCGACTCACAGCGCAAGGCCAGACTGAGATAGCGACAGCGCAGCTTGGACACAATGCCGGGTCCATAGCTCAAATCCTCGCTGTGATCTGCGCCAGCAGCGCTGGCGGCGCCAGAGGACGCGCCGGTGGCGTCCATTAACTGGGCATCGATGTCGACGCTGTCAGCGCTGGGCTTGTGGTGTTGTTGGAGATGACGATGTTGGCCATTTTGTGTTGTTGTCTTCTTCATTTCTTGCATGGCGACCATTGTAGTTTTTACCGCTACTTTGGTGGGAGATGCGGCCAATTGTTGTTGTTGTTGTTGCTGCTGCTGCTGTTGTTGCTGCTGTTGTTGTTGATTCTGTATAAACTTATTGCTTTGCAATTTATCGGATATCTTTGATTTACAACAGTTGCTTTTATCTAGATTTATCGGCGTATTTATGTTTATGATTTGGCTCAAATTATATGGCAAGATCGCTGCCGTTGCATCCGCACCGCTCTGGCCAGGTTTGCATTTCGTTTGCAACTGATTTGCTGACGACGACGTTGTCGCCGCTGTGCCGCAGCCACTGCCGCTGCCGCTGCCGTTGCTGCCCATTGCTGTTGCCGTTGCCGTTGCTGTTAATGCTCCAGTTGTGCCCGTTTCAACTTCACCACAGTTGGCACGAGAGCGTTTGCTTAAATTCAACATGGCAGCAACTTCACGCTCTCTCTCCCACTCTCGCTCTCTGTCACGTTCACGCTCTCTCTCGCGCTCTCTGCCGCTGTTATCCAAATTTAGAATCTCTCTCTCCTGCTCTTTGCCAGTTGATTGACTTCTTGCAGTGGTAAATAAACTCGATCGTTGCTTTGGTATGGGTGCTAATGTTACGTTAACAGCGCCTGTTGCTGTTAATGTTGCTTCTGTTGTCTGCTGACCTCCAGCAACAGTTGAACATTTCTCAGACTTTTCCTCTGTTATTGTTGAGGTTTTAAATGCAATTTGTTGTTGTTGTTGTGGTTGTTGTTGTGTTTGGCTTACATAGCGTAGTTGTTGTTTTTGTTGACTAGTAATTGTTGTTGTTGTTGTTGCTGCTGCGTTGGCGTCAGTCGCACCTGATTCTGCAAAAACAAAAAGCAAACGCCAAAAGGTAAAAGCGCAAATTTGATGACAAACGTTTTTCCAATTATTTTTCTCTTTTTTCTCTTCTTTTTGCAACTGTCAATACATAACTGTAATAATAACTGCCGCCGAGTGGCGAAAAACAAAAGCAAAAAGCAGAAAAAAAGAGTAGAAACAAAATAAAACAAGCTTTGGGTTTGTTCGGTTCCCAATTATCAATTGATAACCGATTTGATAAGGAAATGCCGACACAAACAACAAAAAAACAAATGGAGACAACCCTGCGCGATGTGTGAGTAAATCGTTATCGATAACACAACACCAACACATAAACAATTGTTGAATCGCCCCGCAAGTGCTTTTGGTGGTGACAAACACACACATGGCCACACTCACACACAGACAGCTGTTTATAACGGTAAACAACAAACAGCTTTTAATAATTGTTGCAAAAAAAAATGCTTGCAATAAGTAAATGTCTAATTAAACAGCAGCTGCTCTTTGCGATTGTTGTCAACACACACACACACACACACACACACACTTGCAATAACCCATTGCACATATGCGATTTCATGAATCGATATCGAAACCTGAATCCATACGTCACACACACACACACACACACACACACATACATATATGTTGAGTGTGTGTGTGTGTGTGTACGCACACTCACATTGCGCATCTCAATTACTGAACGAACGAACATGTGCATAAAAAATGTTTGTCCTGACTGTTTAACAGCTTCATCGATGTATCATGACTTGCTTTTTTCCCTCTCTCTACGATCGCCCTTTTTTACTACTCTCAGTCTCTTATTATTCTCCAATTTGTTCTCTCTCACTCTCCCTATATTACTCTCCTATAATTAACTCTCTCTATTCTCTTTCTACACTCGGTCTCAATCTGTAATATTCATTTTTCTATCTCTCTCACTTTCTAGCCATTATCTCTTATCTATATCTCTTTCTCTATTCTCGCTACACTCGCTCTCTATCTTGATTTTTCTCTCTCTATTGTTCTCATTTTCTTACCTCTCTATCTGCCTATTCTCATGTTTTTCTCACAATTCCTTCTATTATTCTCCTTTCTTCAAGCTACTCTCTATTATACTCCTTTCTCTCCCTTTCTCTCTCTATTATACTCTTTTTTCTTTCTCTCGTAATGGTTCTCATTTTCTTTTCTCCCTATTTTGTCAGTATATCCTTATTTATTTGTCACTATTATTCTCCTTATTTTCTCTGACTCTATTAGCTTTTCACCCTTTCATAATTCTACTCTCTCTTTCTCTCTCTCTATTATTCTCCTATCATTCTCTTTTGATTCTCTACACTTACTCTTTTCTGTCTCTCTATTGTTCCTTTCCATACATTTTTTCAATATATCTACAAACATTTCTCGTTACTATTGTCCTTTTCTCTCTCTTCCATGAGCTTTTCTTTCTTCTATTATTCTCCTTTCGCTCACGCTTTTCCCATTTCTCTCACTCTCTACAATTCCGTTTCGCTCTTTCTCTCTCTACAATTCCCTTTCTCTCTCACACTCTATTATTCGCTCTCTCCTTTTATTCTCTCCCACTCTATTGATCTTCATTTCTACTCTCAGTTCTCCCTTTCTCTCTATTCTCTTATTTTTCTCTCACTCAAACTGCTTTTCTCCCTCACTCTCGGTTATTCTCTTTTCTCTATTGAACTCTGCGTCTCCATTAATCTCCTTACCCTCACATAATCTCTCTCAAAGATTCTTCTTTCTCTCACACTCTCCCCATCTTTCTCGTTTTCTCTAATTTTTATCGCTTTTCAATCTCTCCACCTTTATGATTTCTTTTTCTTCGTTTCAGAACAAGTCGCATCTTTCTCTAAGCTCGCTCATCATCCTCTATTCCCTAAGGCTTCCATCTTTTCTATATCACTCTATATTTTGGTCTTTTATTTTATGTTCCTCGCAAAAACCGATCAACCAAAATGTACGGCGTCGTCTGCTCACTCAAAAGACCGAAAAAAATAAAAAGACGCTGCTTACTGTCCCAACAGCAACCCCGTTTTTGTTTCATTCGTATCTTCACTTTCGGATATTCCTTCACTCTTTAAGAGTCTATCTCCCCAACTATTCTTAATTTCTCTCTCTCACAGAAAGAGATAGGGAGAAATAGAGCTTTCCTCTTAGGCTGTTAGGCTTTTATTTTCATAATTCCCGCATTCTTTTCTTATCTCAGCTCTCTTCGCTCACTTCTCTTAGCTGATATCGCATCTCTTTTCTCTTATTTCTCTCAACACCAAAATCATTTTGAAGCATTTTGCTCCCGGACAATGCCGACCTTAGCTCGTTTCTATATTAGATAATGTTTTTCAAGTTTTGTATGCAATGAATCACATTCATCTGGGCGGTGAACCACTTTGAAAGTGGTTCAGTCGTATTACTCAGGAAGTGGAAGTAAGCGTGCCAAACAGCTGGCATCTTCGAAGTCAAATGGGCGACTTGCATGCCAAATTAAGAGAAACGATTGTATCGATTATATATCGATTGCCTCACCCACCCAGTCGGGGAATGTGATTCATTGCCGTGAACCAATCCAGCATGGCTGCTCCCAAATGATGCAGTATATAATAGATATGACTAAATCTAACAAAGAGACTATATAATAGATATATCATCAATAGATCTGGTAATTGTAACTCCCTGAACCGGTTCGAAATGGTTCCGACTTTATAACTGTTGGGCCAATCGGTAGTAAAAACTAATGATTTTCAACGTAGAGTTTGGAAATACTCCGAACATTGCTTGGAGTGCAATGTGAACCGGTTTAAAGTGGTTCAGAGATGTAAATAAGTAGTCAATTTCACTGTATTTTTGCAAAATTTTATGTGGGACACAAAGCTCGATAAAAATATGCCATTGTTGAACCGACTCCGAACCGGTTCGAGATTATAGAACTGAAATTAATAAAGTTATTTTGATGAAGTTTGCTAAGAAATATTTCAAAATGAAAACCAAATTTAAAATAACGAGTGGATGCAGTATTCTGAACTGGTTCAAAAGTGGTTCGCTGTGATAACTTGGGATAACTTGGCTAGACAAGTGCAATTAAGTATAATAAGTTTTAATATGATATATAATGTGGTATCGTCTTGAACCATTTTTAAAAAGGTTCACGCTGATAACGCAGAAACTGACAAGGTTTAAAAGTGGTTCACCCTGAAAACTCGACAAATAACAATTCTAGACAACTAAAATTGGGTATGCAAGTACTAGAAGTGGTAATAATAATCGCTATTAAGCTCCCTTGAACCGGTTCAAAAGTGGTTCACGCTAAAAACTCGAAGGCTAATAAAGTTATACAACCGAAAAAACGAACACTATCGAAGCAAATATTGGAGGGAGAATATAGACACGATGGTGTTGAACTTGAACCGGTTCGAAAAGTGCTTCACGCTGTTTACTCGACAAATGAGATAGATATGAGTAGGAAATTAGGTTCGAAGTTACCAGACTAGCTAATGTGCCCTGTGATTTTTGAACTTTTTGAACCGATTCAAAAGCGGTTCACTTTTAAAACTCAAAGGCTAATAGAGCCATACATCCGAAAAAAGAACACGTTGATTATAGTAAAATTTTGAACCGGTTCGAAAAGTGGTTCACGCTGATAACTCAAGAACTACGAGGGGTAGGAGTTGGAAAATGAGTATGAAATTCCCATAAACGCAAATGTACCTTATCAAACACGTTTGAACCGGTTCAAAAACGGTTCACTGCAATAACTCGACAACTACCAAAGCTAGAGGAGTGAAATTTTCTATGCGGATTGTGGGGCGGAGGAGTGGTAGCTGGATGGATTTGTGGTACGTTCGGGTTTGGGTTCGGGCTACGCAACTCACCTGCAGGTTCAGGGAAAGCCACACAACTGCCGCCGGAGTAAGTGGGCGAACTGGCAGCTGCGTTTGTACGTGCAACATTTGTCTTACGGCGCTGGATCAGATCCTTTTTCCACTGCGGCATATCCGGCAGGAAGGCACCCGACGGTGTTGTGGCCGGCGAGCAGCCCGACATGTTTGCTTCAGTTCCAGTTCCAGTTACGGTTCCGGATCCGGTTCCAGCTGCTGCGACATCCGCAGCGAAATGCAAAATGGGTCGCTTCTGGGACTGTTGTTGTTGCTGTTGCTGTTGTTGTGGTTCCAATGAAGACATATTTGGCTAACGTGAACGCTGCAAGTTGGCATTTTATTTTTTTATGATATTTATTGCATTTTTCCTAGCTTTTTTTGGTTCTTTGAGTTAAGTCGACTCCGAGACGCTGACGTCTTGACCCAAACGCGCCAACAAACCGACTGACCGACGACTCGCAGACTCACAGACAGACAGACCCACCGACCGACCGACCTACCGAACGACCTACCATCTCTGGGCCACTGGCTACCCGAACACCCCGACAATACCGAATACCACATAAACCCGGACATGCGACCCCCAGAGCTGGCGGGGGCCTAAGCGAAGCATTACCTTAATTGACCGACCATAACAAAACCAAAAAAAAACAAAAAAACTTTACAAAAGAAAAGAAAATGAAATGAAAAATGGGGAAAACACGAAGAAGAAGAACAACTTTCCATTATGCCAAGTTTCGGTATGAAATTCAAGCAAAACATCAAATTTCTATAGGGTTTGGGAGTTAACTATGAATGAGACTGTTTAAAACTAAAGTAAACCTTTTTTTTCCGAATTTGAGATCAAATTTTTTCCAATGATTGTGAAGAGCGGTAGTGTCACTACCTTATTTTTCTATTATTTTCTAGCGATAATTGTAAAGAATTTTAGCGACTTTTTGGATTATATCACTATTAGTTATTCCAAGGATTGTGAAGAGCGGCAGTATCGAGCTTTATGTTCTATCAAATTGTAATTTTTTAATCTAGAATTCATGAAAAGCGCTAAATTTGATCCAAATTTAAGCAGTTTCTAGGCATTTTTGTGAAGAGCGGCAGTGCCCCAGCTATATTTTGGAGCATATCAACAATATTTTCAACAAAGTTTGTGAAGAGCGGCGGCGTCGACCAAAACTTCTCACTTAATTTAATTAATTTAAGTATTATAATTCAAAACTTATGAAGGATAGGCAATTTCTAATGATATTTATAGACTTCTAGCTATATTTTGGCTAGAATTCGATTTAATATATTGTAAAGAGCGGCATTGTCGAGCTAAATTTTCAGTCAAATTTAAGTATTTCAACCCAAAACTTATTAAAAGCGGTCTACAAAGGAATCTAGCTTTATTTCGAAGTATTTCAACAACATTTTTTCCTAAAGTTTTGAAGATAGGATGAAAAATATTTGAAGGTTAAGTTCATCTCAAAAAGTGTGCGAAGAGTAGCAGTGTCACATGCAAAAACCATATAGAATTGAGCACCCTTAGCTCTAAAAATCGTAATACCATTTGTTCTGACGGAAATTACAACTTAAGAAATGACATTGTAGAGCATTTACCAGTCGACTAGACCCGTTGAGGGTTTTTATTTTATTTTTGTTAATTGGATTAACTGTTGTTGTTTTCATTTTCAATAAAAAAAAGAAAGAAAAAAAAGAAACCTCAATATTTGTTCATGGTGTTGAAAATGGGAAAAAAAGAAGATACCGAGATGTGGTCTTCCGGGTAACGAAGTTGAGATACCCTGTAGATTAAGGTACACAGAAGTTCTTCTTTGAAGAAAATGAAAAAGTTTTGGTTGTTTAATCGAATTTAAATTTCAAAGATCTAGGCAAAACTATATAATAATTGCTTAGGTTAAGTAGGATGAGACAAGTTACATTCGCAGGATCTCCAATAAGATGCTTAGAGGAAAAAGGGTTTACAAAGCAGATTTAAGTTAAGTGAGGTTATGTGAAATTAACACTCTTAATTGCACAAGCTTTTATTAGGGTTTTATTACATTTGCGCAGGTCTTAAATCGAGACGGAAGAGCTTTAAGTCGCTAGTAAGATAGGGCTTTACATAGGCCTTAAGATCCTTAGTTGAGCAAGCGTTAACAAGGAAGATTTTTGAGGTTCGGTGCGATTCGAATCTTACAGCAGCTCATATAAGCCTTAAGATCCTTAGTGGAATAAGAAAAAATACAGGTCTAAATAGAAGATGTTCGTTTGAATAAAAATAACTTATTTAAAGAGGGTCTTCAATCGAGACAGATTACCTATAGGAGACTAGAGGTCTAGAAGATGTTCATTTGAATAAGGTTTATATTCTAAGTGGAACAAGCTTAATTAGAAAAGACGGTCTTCAATCGAGGCGAAGAAAGTTTTTGAAACATGGTTAATCCCATGTACCTTATGAGGGCTACAAAGAAGATTTAGAAGGGGTTCTTGGTTCCCTAAGCTCTACCAAGCCCCTTCTGAAGTTACCTATGAACTGGATACGAATAGACCTGGACTTTTCGGGAGAGAGAGAGAAAGATTTGGCTTATATATCGCTTACTCTACAGCAAGAGTTCAAAACATGTTTCAGCATGTTCCTAGTTACAGTTAAGCGTTGCATGTGCAGCCTGCAGTGTCACCTGCCCGCTGTGCGCGAGCGGCTATTACAGGGTGTAAGAGCGGCAGCGAAACGAAGGCAGAACATAAATATGGCAAATATGCAAAGATGGCTAAAAGATGGCCAAAAGACGGCTAAATATGAAGAAGAAGATACTATAAAAATGCAAGTGGAAGAAATTTTCATTTCTTTTTGCTTAAAAAATATTTTTTGTTTTAAATTTTTCATATTTTTTGTTTTTTTTTTTTTGGGCGAAATGATTAAAAAAAATGATCGAGAGAGCAAATGAGAGGAGAGAGGGAGCGCACGAGTGTGTGTGTGTGTGTGTGAGAGAGAGATAGGTGTCAAATTGAGAGCTCAGCTTAAATCTTAGCTGTAATTGTCTGCGTGTGTGTTGCCAAGCCAAGGGTGCGCAGGGCGAGTGCGAGCGAGTGGCGAGAGCAGGCGCATGTGAGCTAGAGCGAGCGGGAAGATGGGGAGAGCGAGAGAGGAGAAGGAGAGGGAAAGGGCGGGAGAGATAGGGGAGAGCGAAAGGGCTGAAAATTGCAGACGAAGCATAAAATAAACAAGCGACGGACGCTGCGCTCTGCACATTTATCGATTTTTACACACACACGAGCACAACACACACACACAGCCTGCATACATACATTAATCAAAATACATATATATATATATGTATTTGGCTTGGGAGCAACCAAAAAAAAAAAAGCCGCACCAAATTTTTTGTTTTTGTTTTTCATAATTCAGGTCCAAAGTTTATCGTTGAATTTGTTTATTGTTTATTTCTAAGGCGGGGGGGGCAGCCTGGCACCGCACCGCACCCCCTCAAGAGCCCGGCTCATGTTTATTTATTTACACAGAGAGCTCAGCGCAGGGTAGGGCAGGGGGAGGAGCAGAGGTTGGCATAAACATAAACAATTTTTATATTTGTTGTCTTGTTGTTGGTTTCATTCTTGGCTTACTTTTTTCTTGTGTTTTTGGCGTTTTCTAATTGTTTAGCGGGCACATATGTTGTCGTTGTTGTTGTTCCCGCTGTCCCGTTGGCAGGCATCAAATTAGTTAATTTATTTAATTGCTCTGCGCGCACTTTCTATCTTTACACTGCACTCTGTATACAAATTGCAATTAAGTCGCCTTTTCTGCGTTGAAACGCTCACAACACTGGCGCAGTGTTGTCAAACATCTGCGCAGTTATCGATAACATTTCAATTGTAAGCTACTTATCGGTGGGCAGTTGATATGTATTCGTTAATTCCCTCCGAAATATATAAACTAAATTTATAAAAAATTATTATTTCCTTCTTAAATATTTTCAATGCATGTTTATTAATTAAATGTTAGTTTATTCCTTTTTAAATATTTACTTCAAATAAAAATGTTAATTAACAGCGTCTTAAAGTTGGCGCAAAGCGACATCTATTAATTCTGTTGAGGTTAATGGACGAATTCGATTTTAAAATAACAAACTAAGATTAATCCCTTTATTATTATATTATATTCCATTTCAACTAAATTTTTGTACTAATTTAAATTTCCATTTTATAAATAGGGGCTTGAACTGCCCCAGCGAGAAGTAGAATACTGAAACTATGCCATCCGCTCGATCTCCCAAACAGAATTCTGTACTAACATTATTCAAGCTTATTTATAAAAATTGTTAAAAATATATAGATTATTATGTTTAAAATATCATCTTTAATATAATTCCTTTTACTTATGTAGTATAAGGATATTTTAATATAAGATATTTTAATATTTTCCTAACAAAAATCTCGTTTAAATAATCAAAAGTTTGTATTAATTCTAATTGAATCTGATAAAAAAATTGTAATAAATTTTGATTTCTTTTAATTTGCTTACGAACTGTATTTGGTCTTTAAAAAAACCTAAACTCTTGGAGCTCAGTCAATTTTCGGCTAGCTCTAGCATGTTTTTGGTTTAGCCAGTGAATGCCATATGGCATATTTTCAAAAATATATGGGTTATTTTGGTTGTAAAGTGAAATACAAATTTAATTTAATTGTCTTCTTTTTATTTTTATATTTAAGCTGTTTTTCTTCATTATAAAATTTCCCCCTTTAAAAATATTTTTTTTCCTAATTGGAAACATTATAATAAATGGAATGCTATTTCTTTTTTGCTTATGAACTGTATTTGGCTTCTTAAAAAGAAACTTTGGCTTTTTTTGCGGCCTAACCTATACATTTTTTAATTATAGCCAAAAATATGGCATATTTTCAATTGTTTCTAGCTTATTTCACTATGTGAAAAAATATACTTAATAATTTAAAACAATATAATAAATATTTTTTATATTTTGCAATATTAAATTTTTTTAGCCACATTTCAGCAGCCGCGGGCATACCCTCAATTTACATTTAACAGCGCGCTAACCGCTGTTAACTCAAATTGGTCAAGCGCTGTGCAGTTGCAGTTTTCGTGCCGTTGCCCAACACTGCAAACAATGTATTTGTTTTGTGTTCAATAAGACTTGTTGACGAATTGAAATCGGAATCGGGATTTGCTATGAGCATAAACTGGATCAAAATAACCGAGCGGTGGGTAAAAATCAATCCGAATTTAGGGCTGATCACTGATCGCTTATCCCCTCCCTCCGCAGAGCACGCGAGGGCATCAAGATCATCAATGCGCTGCCGTACGACACCTTTACCACGGTGCTGCTCTACGTGCACCGCCAGATGAGTCCGGGCAGTGCCAGTGCCGCGGGTGCTGCGGCGGCTGTGGGGGGCGTGCCGGGCTTGGCGGCGCATGCGACGGCGCCCAGCATTACGGTGGGCACCAGTGTGACGACCACGGAGCGCGCTGGCACGGAGAGCAGCCACACGAGCAGCGAGCCGGAGTATACGCTGGAGGAGCTGGAGCGTTTGGTGGGCGTGCCGCGCGCCGACTTTCTGCTGCTGATCAAGACGTTCTCGTACATCTTGCGGCGCATCTCGACGTTCATCATCAAGCCGAGCCATCTGCAGCGTGAGCTCCGCGAGAAGCTGCAGCTGCAGGACGAGGCCAAGATCGATGCCATATTGCGGCTCTGGGTGCGCCAGACCACGCCCATGTTGAACAATCTGGCCAGCGAGCGCTACGAGTCGAATGTGATCGAGGACATGGCCTGGAAGCTCAACGTAGAGATCGCCTCGCACTGCCAGCAGCGCGAGAAGACCGCGCTGGCTGTGCTCCAGCTGAAGACCGGCGCCGGCGAGGACATTAACTTCGAGATGACCCAACCGGAGCTGCTGCAGCTGTTCAATCAGTTCGAGCACATCCAAACCGAACTGGACGCCACGTTGGCCAACATGAAGCACAGCGCGGACTCAAAAGGCGCCAGTGGGGATCACTAGAGATGCCCCAGTCGGACCTAGTTGTTGCTTTAGAGTATTTGCTTGGAGTTTAGTAGCCTAATTGCATTGCATATACCCTGTAAACAGGGCGCATGTCTGTTGATATTTTGTATATAGAGGTTGCGTGAGAAAGTCTGCAGCTGTTTGGGAGCGAGAGTTGATCCCCAAGTGGTTCAGGGTCAGCATATTTATAATGAATTACAAATGTTATTAAGTTTAATATGTGCATATGGACTATATTGTAATAAACAAAATCAAAGTATTGTTTGAAAAGCGCGCCAAAGCTGAAAATGCACTGCTTATAGAATGAACTGCTTGGTGTAGGCCTCAATGCACTGCTTGCTTAGAAATTGCCTTTTATTGTGCTTTTAAGAAGAGGCTTAAGATATAAATAATAAAAGATGCTGAAGAACGGTCTTATCCGCCTCACTTGAAACAGTAGCTGTGGGCTCGAGTCCCACTCATGTCAATGGCATGACCGTCCATCGTTGGCATCAAATGCACTGCTTGTTTGCACCAATTGTGCTACCAACTTGAAGTATCGACAATCGTTATGGTAAATTGTAACATTCAAAGTATCACTAATCGCAAGTAAGTATCGAGCTATCGTATTTTGTAACAATCAAAAGTTTTCAAAATATTCAAAAAGTATCGCTAATAGTAAGTAGGTATCGATTTATTGTAATTTCGAACATAATCAAAAGTTTTCAAAATATTCAAAAAGTATCGCTAATAGTAAGTAAGTATCGATTTAATCGTAAATTGTTTTAAATGTTCAAAAGATTTCGAAAATACTTAATCTATAACGTTTCTCTTTAAAATTAATAAAATCGGGGCCTGTTTTGTGCACCATTACTTACCATTAAGATAATTCATATGTTCGTATATTCAATATATCGGATTCTGCAATATACAGAGAAATATCAAGGTATCGATAGTTTGAAAATAACATTTTGAGCTTTTTTAACCAGATCAACTGCAAATTACTTCAGAGCGCTATTATTTATGGGTGCATTTACTAACTATCGATAACATATAAGGGCAAATTAAGCCAATTTTTGAGATATGTATTGAACATGTATCGATATTCTGTAACTTTGAATTGTTTTGCGCCACTGTTTCAAATAAATTGTGAGCAAGTATCGATAGATCGCATTTCGAATCGTTTTCGCGTCAATTTTCAAAAAAGTATCGAAACCGTGGCGAATCGCTTGCTTCTTCGATGTTTTAAAAAAAATAAAAATGAAATATCGATAGCACACCGTTTAGAACTGTTTTCTCGCCCATCTTTTAAATAAGAATCGTCACTTTAATATTGCGTCAATGTTTCCTCAAATAAGTATCGAAAACTTGTCACTTTGATTCCTTTTTGCACTAATGTTTCAAATAAATTTTGGATAAGTATCGATAACTCCATACTTCGATTCCCTTTTTGTATCAATGTTTCAAATGAATTTTGAATAAGAATCGAAAGCTCCTCACTTCGATTCCCTATTTGCGCCAATCTTAAAAAATAATCGCATTTGATTTCGTTTATTTTTTTTTATTGTTTTTATGCTTTTCTTGAAATTTTCGTTTCAAAATTCTACTGATAAACATTACAAATTATTACAATGATATAGATGCGTTTTGTTGTTATCGTTTATATGTATATGTATATATATGGTATATGCATATGTATTTCGTTTATATATATGTGTATATATAACTATACCTATATATATGTGATGTATATAGATCAAGTCGAAGCATATCATATGTAGTTCTTTATGTATGCGATCTCCTCTGCAGACTTGTTTCATCAGTTTTAGCTTTAATTTTCTTTTGCATATGTATTTGTATATTATATGTATATGTCGTATATAGTTAGGATCGGTTCTTAGGGTTTTTAGGGGTTCATATTTCGTTGTATTTCTCTAAAAGCAAAACTTGTTTCAACTATTGCACATTTTACAGTTATCGTTTTTAAGCTAGGCTTGAACAAAAAAAATTATCGATGAAAATGCATTTTACTACAGTTTTTTGTTATCGATATCGTGATCGTTACCGTTTAGTTTAGTTGCTGCTACATGTTTTGTTTTTGTTTTTTGCTTTGGCACCAGCTAATTATTTATTTATTTATAGATTCATTTATATTCTAGAAACTATTTGATTTGATTTTGATTCAATACACACACATAAAACAACAATTATTTTAGGTTAAGTATACTATTTTTTTCTGTTTTTGCCTGGTATTCTAGTTCTTCTTCTTCCTCTTCTTCCTCGATAAATGATTATCGCCTTACAAAATGCGTTGGTCATTTGTTATTGTTGTTGTTGTTGTTATTGGTTGTGCTTGGTTTGGTTGCTCGGTGTACTGTTATTTTAGGTTAGCTTAAGTTAGGTTAGGTTCGTTAAAGTTAGGTTAGGTGTTCTGCTGTTAAGCTAACAGCGCTTTGTGCATTTACAGTACCCCACGCTGTTAGCTTTAAATATAGTTAATTTTATCGTATATCGCGTAAATTAAACAAAATTTAAGTATATAAATATAAAAAATGCTGGAATTAAGCAAGAAACACAGTTGGAAACTTTTTTTTAAATACGACACTAAAAATTTTAGTACAACAAAATCGAATCCATAAAAAGTCTTGGCATAATTTCCAAAATATACTAAAAATCTGGTGAAATTTTCAAATACTTCAAGACTGTTCAATAGTCATGAAAACTTCATATACTTTTTTAGTAAATTCTGGAATATCTTTCAAATTTCTTGAAACCATATATTCTTTGTAGTTATTCTTTGTTAAGTATATCAAGTAAAGTCTTTCAGTAAATGCAAAATTTCCATGTATTATTTTTATAATACTTGAATTTCTTTTTTTTAACATATTTAGTCTTTTTATACTAACTTGAATACTTGAAAAAATCCTAAAATAGTTCAAATATTTGTTTGAAATTCGCTTAAGTTTTAAGAACTTGTCTAAAAAAATAAATAAAAAATATAATATAAAAATAAAATTTGAAGAAAAAAACCGTTCTTTAAGAATTTATTAATAAAAAAATATAAAAAAAATTGAAATTTGTTGAAAATATGTTTTCTTTTCAACTTATTTCCACTTGAAACAAGTACTAAAATTGTTATAATTTTTAGTACTTTTAGTACTAAGATTATTATAATATTTAGTACTTTTAGCACTAAAATTGTTTTAGTTTTTTAGTACTAAAATTGTCATAATTATATAAAAATTAAAAAAAATAATAAAAATTAATATTAGAACAGAAAATCGTAGAAGAGGTATTAAAATTACCTGTTAAAAAATAAACAATATAAAAAACAAAATTTTAATTTTTTTTAAATAAAATTCTATATAATTAAACAATATTCAAGTAGCACAATACGTACACAAAAATTACACACACATATACAGAGTTATTTATTATATAGTTTATAGAGATTTCAATATATATTTATATACATATACGAGGGCTGCTCGAGAAGTAGTCGATCTGACTGCTGCTTGGGCGCTGCTTTCAAGCGTACACAAAATGTATTGCAAATATTTTTAGTACAGCAGAAATGTACTAAAATAGTTTTAGTACAAATCTTATGGGCGTAGCCTTTTACAGACATGTCTAATATGTGCTAAATGGGTATAGTTTTAGTACACACAATTTAAAAAATTTGATGTTTTTTAAATATTTTTACTACAGATAAAATTGTAGTGTACTAAAAACAATGAGCATAATTTACTTACATAATTGTAAATGTTCTAAAAAAGGTCTAAAATGACCGGAAAGTTTTTACTAAGTTTTAGCACACGGAAATTGTTTACGTTAAGCTTAGTAAATTTTGCACATGTACTAAATATTGAGTACAAACAAGTATACTAACAGTTTTAGTACACTTTTAATAGGTTCCAAAAGCCACTATGATAGATGAAGCTTTTTTAGCACAGGAAAATTGCTAAAAAATTTGTATGAACATTTTTTAACAGTTGTACTAAATACTTGGTAGATTTTCGAAGGCATAAAATGTTAGTTTAAGTGCTGGCAAAAGTGGCACAAGAGTTATATATATTATTACTCTTATATGGGCTTAGCAACCTATCGGGTCGAAGCCTGAAGCACTATTTTTCTGGTCCACCGAGGCCCCTCCGCAATATATATAGCTGTGTAGAAAACTAGTATTTAATATTTAGTACACACATATTTAGTACTGGTTTTTAGTATTTAGTACATGTACTAAAAATATACCACTATGTACGTTCTTACATGGAAATATCTCTACATTTAAGCACATACATGATATAATTTTTACCGGCTGTACTAAATCTTTAGTACACTTTGAAAGACCTGACAAGATAACACTCGGAAAATAGGTTTTGAAATTTGAGCTAAGTGTGAAAAGTGTGAATATTGCAAAATTTCGTCTGTTTGGTGCTACTGTTGTGACAGCCCTCGCATGTATATAATATTGTTAATTGAAAATTTAAACATTTTGCTAAGCAGCAGCTTAAATAGTTAATTTTAAGAGTTTAATTTAAGACAAAAAAAATATATGTATATATATATATATATATATATATAAATATATTTATATATATATATAACTTGCCACAAAATGTTGCAACTTTGATATATTTAAGAACTATTTAACTGAAGTTATTGCAATGTTGTTGTTGTTTATATATATATTGGTATATATATGTACATATGCATTATGTATTGTATTATATAAGCAGCTGGGGGGTATATAGTCAATATATCGTATATAATATATAATATATATGTATACATATATATATAAAAAAAAACATTTAGCGCTTCTTTTCTTATCTTTTTTTTTCTCCTTTAACTAACATTTTAGTGTACAAAAATTGGAAGTTTACACATACATAATATATATATGTATGTATATATGTATATGTATATAAGTATGTATATAACATTACAAAAAATTGTGGCTAGAGCAATAAAAATATGTTTTTTTTTTCCATTTTTTTGTGTTTTTCTTTCCATATATAATATAATATATAATATATAGTTATACAATACAATAATATCGGTAGTATCCATTAGCAGCGTTTACAAATACATATACATATATATATAAATATAATATCGTCTAATATAGGATTGATATATTCATTTTAGTGGAAATATTTCGATCGTATATATATATATATAGATATCGTTATAAAAACTTCAGTTTTATTGCGTCACCAATCCGTATGAGTTGTCCATATATACCTATATATATCTATATATTTCTATATATCAGATATCGTGTGTATATATCAAGTATAATATCAAGCGTTCTTTTTCGAGTCAATCTTAAGTAAAAAAAAATTGTTTCTTTCTTTTTTCTTTTCTGTTTTTGCCACATTTTTTGTTGGGTTTGTTACGGTTCACATTTCTCTTCTCGGGGCTGTTCCGGGTTTCGCCGGGCTACGCCTTTGGTCCTCTACATGCCCGATTCCGCAATGCCCTCGTCATCTGTAAAAACAGCAATATAGTTATATATAGGGGTATATAGTAAAGCTGGATCACATTTACATAACACAACTATATAAAACAAACCAGTTGAGAATTATCTAGCATAGTCCTAGTCCTAGACCTGAACCTAACCTCAATCAAGCTATATAAATTTAGAATTTAGTTGAGAATTATCTAATATAGCCCTAAGCCTGTACCTAAACATAATTTATCATTTGATCTTAAGTTCGATGAAATATGACTCAAAATATTACATAAAAAATTTAGAACCTTTGTCGACTTTTCTTATTAAAAGACATATTTTAGTTCTACGGATAAGCTTGTAAATTTCTAGGAATAGTCCTCGTACCACTCACAGAGTCTTTCCGCTTTGTTTAAACCCACATAAATTGGGCCTAACTGTGGGGAAAACCACAAACATAGGAGTAATTTTAAGAGACTAGGATATGTTTTTATGAAACCTCTTGTGATACCCCGCTCAGGTTTTATGTTCTTCCTATTAAAGCTTCCTGTAAAAGCTCTCTCGAGAAGAATAGATCCTCTATAAAACTAGTCTTTCAGCGAACACTTCTTGTATTGGTTAAATAATAATATAATGTCAATCTATCAGGTGATTAAGGAGATATAACATACGGCTTTGGTGGGAAGGACATTGTGTCTTCAGAAAGTGTCGAGAGTATGGGATATTTTGAGGCCTATTAGAACACCACCATG
The DNA here is from genome assembly GCA_037040045.1 of Phorticella flavipennis. Classification (NCBI taxonomy): domain Eukaryota; kingdom Metazoa; phylum Arthropoda; class Insecta; order Diptera; family Drosophilidae; genus Phorticella; species Phorticella flavipennis. The sequence goes on along the minus strand of JBANCY010000165.1, from coordinate 18,138 downwards.
AAGATATAGATTGAGAAAATTGTTTGAAAGTGAAGACAACAGTTTATGCTCTCTACATGAGTGGGAGGTTCGAACCCACGACCCATTCGCATGAGTTTGGACACACGAGGTGGAGGTTTGAAATTTAGCCCTTTACCATGTTTAAAAGTTTTACCAGGAACACAAGTGGCGATATCGCCAGAAGTCGTCTCGTTTTCTTTGGGGTTTTTCCAGATTTTGTCTGTTTATTAGGGATATCGCCTGATATGCTTGGCTGGTACAACAGCTTTCAATTGTTCAGACTTATTTGATTTTAGGGTAATATAATATGATAGGGTCTGCTCGTGGTGGGATTACACCAACTGCTAACTTCTCTATTTGTCTCTAAAATTTCCACCCACATTTTCTATGGAAAAATAAAACATAAGACACAAGTGTTTTGGTTGGGTTTGTTTGTGATTCGTATACCTTTATGGGGCCAAGCGTGAAGCTTGACGCCAAAGTTTTTCCGTGCGAACTTCCTAGAATCATTGACAATCGATGCCCATAAGGGGTATTTCTTTATAATTTTGATGTGCAATTTAATATGTTTGTCCAGTTGGCATTCAACCGAAATACTAGACAATTTTAGCTGGAACTTTATTTGGAAGAAACCCTAGATTGTAAAGACAGAACCTTGAATTGCTAACTTTTTTACCCTTATCCCAAAGTGTATAATGAAAGAACTTGCCTCTTGAGCTTGAGTCCCATTTGTTGTACCCAACAATAACTTGAACTAAAAATTGGTTTGAAAGAAATAGGAAATTAGAATACACCTCTCAATTGTCCGGGAAAGTGTCGAAATTGTATGCTAGAGTTATGAAATTTCGTATGTAAGTGCTTATAGAGTCTACACTGAATTTGGTATCCAATATTTTATTCATTCTAATATGATCTTCCGAAATTTAATATATGCCCATAAAATATACAGTTCTTCACATAATGATTTGAATTTAGAACTTTGCGAATTTTGAGTATGTTATAAAGCTGTCTTAAATTTTTCGAACGATCGTATCATAAACACGGAAGTTATATGATGTAGAAGTTGCCAAAAGCGGGTCAAAATGGAATATATCACCTGGCGGCTCAAGTATTATAGCTAGAGACAACCAATTTGGCATGTAGGTTCACATAGATAATGTCGAACACTCTAGACTGCAGCGCTCCATCTTGTTTCAACTGAGCTCTGTCTAAATTTTAATTCTCCATTCTAACTAGTTCCTAAGACCCTTTTAGACTTTTGCAATATCTGTGTCAGAGCTGAGCTCTAAAAGTTTCAGAGTACATTACTTTTTGTAACCTTGGCATGGTGTTATTACACCTTCTACGAGCTAATGATCTACTCTGTGATATGGCTCTATATAATCCTACTACTACCTAAAGGATTATCTTTGACTAGACGAAGAAGGTTAGAAAGAGGGACATGGCTAGATTCAGCATATTTTGGGTACCTTTGGGGGTCTATGCAGCTTCTTTCTAAGCACATCTTCAAGATGGGATTATAATATAATATAAGTTCCATGATCTTTTCCCGAAAAATTTGAATAATATGTCAAAATTGATATTAAACTTAAATTTGATGTTCCAAATGTGACATGAACAGCTTCTGAAGGAGATACAAAGTAGTTTGTAGAGAGTTCAGACAGACGGGTCTGTCTGTCCTTCGGACGAGTTTGTTATAATTCTCAACTGGTTAAAGCAAGTGTTAGATTTACATGCAGGATTAGTAAAAACGTGCAAAAAAAAGGCAAAAACAAAAAGCGGCACACAGAAAGGCAAAGAGACAAGCAGGAGAGACAGACAGAGAGAGGGATAGAGTGTAAGAGGGAAAGAGGTAGACACACATATACATATACATATACATATACATAAAGAAAGAGAGAGAGAGAGCTAGAGTTAGATAGAGATAGAGATAGACATAGAGCGTGTGTGATTGATTACAAACCCATAAACGGATTGGCATAGATGATGCCACCGCCACCGCCACCACCACCGGCGCCGCCAACGACAGCGTCGCAGACCACGCCCCCATTGGCAGCGGCAGCCACCACGTGGGCGGCATGGAGGGCATGGGACTTGCCCAGCTTGGCGTAGGTGTCGCCTTGGTCGCCCATCAGCGTGGCGATGTCGTCGTCGTCGCCGTTGCGCGTGTTGCAGCTGCTGCCCAACAGCTGGTCGTAGCAGCTGACATCGGTGCTGATGACGTCCACATCGATGTCGTCGTCGTCCTTCTCCAGGCTGTTCCGGTTGCTGCCGCCCAGCGAGCTGTGCAGGGCGTGGGAGTCCTCATAGCTGCCGCCGCCGCTGTCATCGTTGGCATTGTTCGACTTGGCATCGATGTGCGTCTCGAACTCATCGTGCATGTAGAGCTCCACCACGTCGTCCTCCTCCTCCTCCTCGACGTCCAGGTCATGTTGCAGCTGCTGCTGTTCTATGTCCACTTGTATCTGCTGCTGATGCTGCTGCAGCTCGGCGTCCTCGCCCGCCTCCACGGCCAGCTCCACCTCGAGCACTGAGCGCCGCCTAAAGACCTCATCGTCCTCCAACTGTGCATGTGTCTGGGGCAGGATGAGCACATCCTCCTCGGCGAAACTGAGACGCACGTTGGCGCGACTGGCGCGTGTGCTGCCGGCGCTGGCTGTGGGCGCGGCGGAGGCAGCTGCGCCGGCGGCAGCGATTAGCTCATGGCTGAGACTGTTCTTGATATCACAGGAGCTGGCGCTGAAGGTGATCAATTGGGATTTGCGACGATGCTGGTGCTGCAATGTGGTGTAACCGTTCGTGGGCAGCGCCGACGTGGGCGGCGGTGCCTGCTCCTTGACATCGATATCGATGCTGCTGCCCTCCTTGCAGATCATGGAGCTGGGCTTGTTGTCAACCAGAACGATAACCACCGAGTTGTTGTTATCGTTCTGATTGACAATCGAGTGTCATCTGTTGTCGCCAGCGGCATCATTGTTGTTGTTGTTGGAGTTCTGGCCAATGCCAAAGGAGCTCATGGAGTTGGAGCCCAACATGGAGTTGACGTTGGCGCCGAAGCTGCTGCTGGCCAGATGCGCATTGAAGCTGCTCGTGAGGGGCTGCTGGTCGTCGTGCAGGATGGCCGCGTTCTCGTCGTCGATGGCCTCCGCCTCGGCCTGCTGCATGCTCAGGTGGTCCTCAATGGTGGCTATAATGGCGCCATACTCATCCAGTTGTGCTGCCTGATCTGCTTTTTTCGCGGGGGGATTATTTGGCACGCGTGTGTGTGTGTGTAGGCGTGTGTGTGTGTGTGTGTGTGTGCGGTGTTAGAAAAAACATTGGGCAACATTTTTGTTGTTTCGGGGGTTAGTCAAAATAATTTTTACCCAGCACCAGAGGCAGATTTGTTGGTAGAAAAAGTATATGTAAAAAGAGATTAAAATCGATAACAAATTTGCGCAACGAGCGTCCCCAGCACCAGGCAAAGCACCGAGCGGGTGTTGGGTTCCGGCGGGGTCGAACCTACCTTCGAAGCCCTCGTTGTCGTCCATCACACGAGCGGGACCCACAATGTTCTCCTTGCCCTCCAGCACCGCCAGCAGGCATTGGTGTATGCAGATGTATTGCTGCTCGGTTTGCACCATCCAAACGCGCTCTAAAAAGATCAAGGGAAACGTTAGAACCTAGGATCGACTCCTCTTTGAGTTTAATCTACCTTTGCGCATGGCATAGACAATGCCAAATATGTCCACATAGTCGGACGTATTGATCTGCTGCAGTATGCGATCCAGCGTTATAAAGGTGCCCGATCTGCCAACGCCAGCGCTGCAGTGCACCAGGATGGGTCGCTGCTCGGCACCGATGCGATCCCGGAAGGCGCGCACAAACCGGACCAGCGTCTGTGGAGGATTTGGCACACCGAAATCGGGCCACGTGATGAAGTGGAAATGACGCAAAATACGCTGTTCGCTACCCTGTAAAATCGGTAGAAGATTATGTATAACCAGTTAGAATCTAAGGGGAGAGCAACAAGAGGAGTTTAGGGATTACCTGGAGGGAAAGTGAGAAACAGCGAGATAGGGAAGGACTAGGAATCTTAGATGACAAGGAGGCATTAGTGTAAGTAAGCTTTAAGCTCAAGAGAATTCGGACAATCAGTGGAATTACCCTAAGGGAAATGTGTATTTAACCCTAGACGAGAAGGAGGTTCAAGATTTTCATACAAAAGCTGGTCATTCAATACTAGCTCTCTGAGGTATCGGCAGAAAAGAACAATGGACGAATCCTAAGAAAATCCCACAGACTCTCCAATGATTCTCTGGAAACGTAGGATACCGCAAAGCCCTAGACTAGAAGGATGTATAAGGAACCCCTAAGAATCTCTAAGGGAGCCCCAAAGATACTCTAATGGTTCTCCGGGAAAAGTCAGTATAGAGAAGTTAAGAAGAGTTAAGAAGAAGGAACAACGACTTGACTTAATCCCTCCTGACCTTTATAGGATTTATGTTACTATTCACACGGATGCCTCTTTTCCTTCAATTAAAAACTTTACTTGCGCAGTAACCCGATTAACCCAATTAAACTTCTAGCTTTTCTATGGAATTCTCCTTCTTTAGGCACATTGAGACGTCAATGAAGAGCACAAGGACAGGTAAACCCATGAAATAAAGCGAAGTTATCTCGGATCACTAAGGAGTGGAAAGGTATTAAACAAGAGGACTTCGTATTCATCCCACGCCGTAGGAGGCGGCATCTCCTGTGCCCAACTTACCCTGCACAGCATAAACTCGGTCATCACCCAGTCGGCGTAGTGGCTGTCGTTGAGTATTTGCACCTTGATGTCGCCGTAGAAGACGGGCACCGTGTCGTTGGGCCAGTACTGGTCACACTTCTCCCTGCCCTTCTCGAAGCAGCGGGTGAGCATGACAATGGCACGCGAATTGCTCTCCCAGCACATGCGCCAGAAGTCGTCGCGGGTGGAGTGCAGCGGTCCCTGGGTGACGATGAATTCGCGCGGCGAATTGTGTCCGGGCACGTAGTTGGCATTGATGTAGTCGGAGCCCTCGTCGTCGTCGACGGGTTGGAGCTTGAAGCGTGAATGATCGTAGGGTAGGATGTTGGTGAAGCGATTCTTGGGACGATTGCAGGGCAGATCGGCAAAGGTGCAGGGCTGATCGCGTCCGACATGTTTGAGCTCCTCGAACTCCTCGCTGAAACGGAAATCGGAATCGGCGGACATCAGGCGATAATGTTCGGCAAAGTTTTTGATGAGTATGGGACGATTCTGTTCGATGACGCTGTCCGGCAGGGACATGTTGTCATTGGCACGCGAATCCTTGGTGGTTTTGCGGCAATTGTTGCGACGACGCTTATAGAACATGAGCGTTACGAGCAGTACCAGGATGATGGTCATGGGCACGGTGATGGCAACGATAAGAGAGGTGTTGTCTTGATCTGCAGGCGGGGGGAAAGAAAAAGGATTAGTTGAAGTAACTAGGAGTGAGTGTGAGGAGAAAAAGAAGAAGTGGAAGTAGAAGAAGTTGTTGTCACCTACCCGGTGAGCTCAGCAGTTCTAGGAAACGTAAGAGATTCATAGAACCAGAGGCAAGACATGAATGAAAATGGAGTAAATGCATTATTTTTTTATGGGTGAAAACATATGAGAAAGGAAGGTAGGAAAACCCTATAGGTCCGCGAGGCACTCACCTGTCTGAATGGGAAAACTGTAGGCGGTATCCGTAAACTTATCGGGTCCGGTAAAGGCGCGCACCTTAACCCTGTAGGTGGTGCCCGATTTGAGTGGTCCATTGCAATAGCCAATCTTGTGATTGTCACAATTCTCCGTGCCGATGGTAAAGTCCTCCACGGAGTGATTATCGAAGGGATAGTAGGGATCTATGGCCTGATAGGGTAGCCAGACGCTGTACGACTGCACATCCATCCAGCTGGGCATCTCCAGGCCGGAGGCATTCTTGGCATCATCCTCGGCCACAATAATCGTATACATGCGCACCTGTCCGTTCTGATCCGAGAAGTAGTTCTTGCGGAAGCGTATCTGTATGGTGGTGGAGCTGCGATACACCTCGGTGGGCACCACCTGTGTGGCAGGACGTGGCGGCGCCAAGATGGGCATCATCTGCCTATACTCGCGCTCCGGGCCATAGCCTATAGCCGTCTTGGCTTGTATTTTGAAGACGTAAGTCTCGCCGGGCTTGAGATTCTTGATGACGCCAAAGGACTCCTCGGAGTCAAAGTTCTGCATGCCCGCATCGGTGTGATTGTTGATGTTGGTGTACGCAATGGAGAACTGACGGATGACGCCATTGGCCTCGCTCGAGGGCAGCGACCACTCGAAGTTGATCTCGCTGGGCTGCACGTCCAGCGGATGGAAACGCTCCACGCGTCCCGGCACCGCCTCGTTGGTGGTAAAGCTGGCGGAGAGCGGTGCGCTGCTGCGCAACACGGAAGACTCCGTGCCGGAGCGTACGACCACGGTGAAGGTATAATTACGATGTGGACGCAGATCGCTAATGGTAATCTCATTGCGTGTGGTCATGTTCTGCGCCAGCAGATTGTCCGCCGTCAGATAGGCTATATCGAAGTCATTATACTCGCCCTTGGGCAGATCCCAGCGCAGCGAGATCTCTGTGTCGGTGATGTTGGTGGCATGCAGCTGGGTTATGGGCTCCGGATAAAGACGATCCTGACGTTGTATGGGCAAACTGGCCACACCGCCACTGACAGTCCACACGGTGATGTTGTAGAGGCGACCCGGCACCAGCCCGGTAAAGGTAACCTTGCGATCGGTATCATTGGCCAGCTTCTCCTTATCCTTGATTTCCGGATCGCCCAGCGAGAAGCGGTAGATGTCGAATTTGGAGGAGGATTGGGGCGTTGGGGTGTAGCTCAGTGTGATGGTGTCACGTTCGTCCTCCTTCTCGCCATTAGCCACCACCACATCGGACTGGATGAGCGGCATGGTGCGCGGATAGAGGCTGGTAATGCCCGACAATATGCCGTAGGAGGTGGTTTGTATGTCGAACTTGTACTGCAGACCCGGCATCAGATCACCAATGAGCACACGCACCGTGGAGAGATCATCAGCTGTGCGGATTGTTAGAGATTGTTAGATTAGTAAAGCTTGGGAGTAAATCCTTGGTGAACTTACCTGATTTATTCTCCGAGACATTTTTGGTTTGCACACGACTGGGATTATCGCTGGGCCACCACTTGAGTATGTAGGACTCCACACGACCCTCCGGCTTGGGCCACTCCAGTGTAATGTTGCGCGAGTCCACCAGTTGTATGATATTGGACACGGGATTAGGGGGGACTGTGGTGTTCACCTCCTGCGGATTGGGACTCTCGACGGCAAAGCTGACTGTGTTCACTTGTATGGTGTACTTCTCGCCCTTGGTCATGTCCGTGATGTCCGCCTCGGTGGAGCGCACGCTGGGCAGACGCACCCACTGCTGCTCGCTGTCCGTCCGATAACGTATGGAATACTCCGTAAACTCGCCGCTCTCCGGCGGTGACCAATGCACCAAAACCGAATTGCTGCGCACCGTTTCGATGGTCATATTACGTGGGGGATTGGGTACTGCAAGTAGACAGAGGGATTAGCAAGAGCAGGACTTCTTAGGGGGTGGGATGTACTCACAGACAGCCTGGAAATATGCATGGGGTTCGCTGCGCAGCTCATGGCTGACGGCAAAGACCTTGAGCTCATAGCCGGCACCGGGTTGTAGGTTCTTGATGACCAAACGGGATTCCTTGGTTATAAGGGTGCGCACCTCGCTGGTGCCGTTGCGGGAGTACAAGACCTCGTACTGCTCCTGCTTGGAGTTGACATCGCTCTTCCAGCTAATGTTAAGGCCCATGCGTATGCTCTTCAGATCCTCAATGATGGGCGAGGAGGGGCGTGTGACCACAAATATGCTCGTTTCATTGGATTCCATTTTCTTGGACACGGCCTGGACGGATAGAGAATAGTTGCGGCCCGGCAGCAGGCTCTCGAGGGTAAAGCGTGTGCGATCCGTGGTCAGGGTGCTGGTGTCGCCATTGAAGGTCTCCAGTTCATGATAGCTATAAAAGGGAGACATAGGTTAGGTTGCAACACTGGGAATACCACGTAGACACTTACACAATCCTGTACTCATCCTGTGTACTGGCTGCATCCGCCTCCCAGGTGATGATCATGGTGTTGGTTTTGTCGTCGTTGAAGCTGCGCAGATTACGCACGGGCAGTGGGCGTAGCGTGACATCTCCGGTGGCTGGCCAGGAGGTGACCTTGCCGGATACGGTCTTTACGATTACATTGAACGTCTTGCCCGGCTCGGCAATGTCACGGAAGTCGAAGTAGGCAATCGGCTCGTTGCTGCGTGCCACGGTGGACTGGCGACGTGTGGATGCTACGGACACCTGGTACTTGTCGAACTCGGAGACACCCTTGGGTGCCTCCCAGAGCACACGGAACGAATTGGAGGTTATGTAATCCTTGTCGAATGTGACATTTAAGGGTCGCAACGGCACCGTACGATATTGTGCTGTGGTGGGCAGCGAGATCTCATCCTCGGACATGGTCTGCACCGATATATTGTAGGCACGACCCGGCACCAAGCCCTTGAAGGCTGCCTGTGCGGGTCCGGGCGGTTCGCCCTCCTTCTCCACGTAGAGCACACTGTCGTTGGCATCGGGCGGCTCTATGGAGACCTTGTAATGGGTATAAATGCCCGCCGGGTAGGGCGGTTGCCAGAGCACCAACAGGGTCGTCTCATTGCGAAACCAAACGATGAATTTACCCGGCGTATTGGGTTCTGCGGGCAAAGAAACAAACAGACGGGACACGGGGGACACGGGGGAGGCGGGGGAGGCGGGTGTACCGAAATTGGATGTTAGACTTTGTCGTTAAAGAGAAGCAAAGCAGATGTTTGCTCCGTTTGTGGCATGTGGCATGTGGCATGTACATTGTATGCTGATGCTTGCCCAGTGACTGGACAAGCACAGTGGTCGAGAGTCTTAAAATACGAGCTAAAAATTATTTTACAAATATGTAGATAGAGGAGTGATATGGAGTTATTTCTTAAAAATTAGATTAGTTGTTAAAAAAAAACATAAAAAATAATAATAATAATTTCGGGAATTGCACAAAATTTACTTTTTAACCAAATAACATTTGTAGATTACTGAACATTTCCGAAACTGTTTTGACTATATGTTATGATTCACAGAGACATTTTTCCACCCAATAATTTTTAGAACACAGAAATCTTCATGTCCGGAAAACCTCGCCCAGGAATCTTTTCAAATCATATGAATTTTGATGGAGTAATTTGGAAAGACTGTTCTTATTTAGCACAAAATTAGAGTATAGCTTGACTCTAGAGACCGAACTTAGGTAGGTTTTAGTCTATTTTCTTCAGAGATTAAGGAAACAATGGAAGAAGAAAAGATTTGAGTAAGGTGGAAAGGTTTTCCGAGAAGAGTTGTGAATTATACTAAGGAACGCCATAAATATCTGATAATTAGGAAAATTTTAAAATGCGTACCTCAACAAGATCGATAATTTTAAGAATTTTCTTATTAGAATCGACTCGAAAATCGAAATAGTATATTCACTTTGGTCCGAAGTTCTTAATGCATAGAAGTAATCGTCGTAGAACTTCAAAATTTATCTAAAATTTACAGGTCAATTTTATGCATATTTTTCATGTTTTAAATTGCATTAAAAAGATCGGAGCATTATATTGAATATATTGTTGTCATTAACTAAAAGTTACCTTTGCTCATAATTCCCATGTTTTTGAAGTTATGGCAATGAAATACTACAGACTTCCCAGATTTCAAATTATCTATTACTCTACTAAATTTCATAAGAATAGAAGCACTATATCATATAGCTGTAATGTAACCAAAACTCCGTTTTGTCAATATTTCCCATATTTTTCAAGCTATGGCATTGCTAGCTTACAAACTCCTCAGATTTATTATTATCTATCTTTCCACCAAATATCATAAGAATATATATATCATAAGACATAGTTGTCATATAACTAAAAATCTGTTTTGCCCATGTGCTTCAAGCTATTTTATGGAAAGATTACATCCCCCAGGTGTTATAGAGTAATTTTGAGCAAAACCAGCTCAAATTTTGACTGCAGCCAACTGAATGTGGTGAAAAATTAGAGAATCTCCGACCCAACTTAGAGCAAACCTCTGGAAATTCATGGTAAACACATGGAATTCAACCACGGCAAAGGCAAACAAAAGTTGGCTACACACTGGGCAAGGGGGGTTATCAAAAAGGGGGGGGTAGGATCTCAGGGGCGGTGTGTGGGCCTGGGGGAGTGGCATTGCAAAGTTAGTCGCACTTTGTTGTGGTCTCAAATGCAAATTGTGCTAACCCTGGGGTCAGCTCCGGCAGGGGGAACCCCAGGAACACCCACAGAAAATGTTCATTTTCGGGCCAGTCGAGGGTGGGCGCTGGGCGTGGGGCGTGGCAAGTTCGGACAGAAAGTGAGTGTTGCGCTGTCGGTTTTTTGTGCAATTTTCAAGCTAGTCAAATGCAATTTTTGGCCAGTTGCCAGCGGTCAGCTCGGGGCTCGTGGCGCCGGGGCTAGGTCAGGGTTGCAGCTCCCAAAATTGGGTGCTTTTTGAACCAAAAAAAATAGGAAAGAAAAACAGAATGAAATAAAGAAAAAATAAAGGAAAAATAAAGGAAAAACTACATAAACATGCAGCAAACGGGCATGCAGCAATACGGGGGGGAAGTACGTTTTTCAATATTACCTCTCAAGATTTTAATATCCAGTAATTCTTTATGGCGCGTCCTGCGACCTTTGGTTTGTTTGGTTTTTTGTTAATATTATTTTTTTTAGTTACAAGAAAAGCAGCACAAAAATATGGTAAATTGTTTTTTAGTACCAACACCATGAGCATATATCGGGTATATATAATGTAGGCGCTACAACTTGGACTTGGACTTACTTGTGGTAAAATTGCGACTCGTGTAGGCCACAGACTCCTTGCCATCGTAGATGGTATAGGCCTGGACCTGGTAGGTGGCGCCCGGTATTAGCTCCTTGACGCTGTGCTGGAATGTATTGTCGTTGACCTGGAAGGTGCGATTGTAGCCACTCGACGCCTCCGACAGGCCCAGCACCTTCGTCTTAAATGCCGTATAGCTGCCCTGGGTGGGCGGAGACCAGATGATGATCACATTTTTGCCACTGCGCACCTGAACCGATAGATTTGACGGCGGATCCGGTGCTGGAAATATGAAAAGAGAAAGTAGATATTAGGTTTAAGATATAGATATTATTAGGAGAGCAAAAGGTTACATAATATATGACCTTCGTTCTAAGTTCTGGAAATTGTTAGGTGTAAAATTTTATGTCTATGCCCAAAATTTCGAGAATTTCTGTAACTATGTAAAATTGAGCTCTGCTCTCAAAGATAAACCCCAGATGGCAATCCTCTGAATGACCTCAGGGTATCCTTAAATTATTGCGATAAGGGCTACGACCGGGGCTTCATAAGGTTTTCAAAATTGTAGAAACAACAGGATTTATAGAATGTTCCGCAAAACCATTTTGGGAATTCCCAATTGAAAAAAAAAAACATATATTTTCCCAATCTGATTATGCCCTTTAGATCAATTTTCAATGCGAATCAGGCAAAAACAAATAAGAACGAAATAATCGAGAAAGCTCGACTACCAGCCACTCTATGCCCAGATTTTAAAGTTAAATTTTCAGAGTGAAAAAAGCTGAAAAAGATTGCTTTAATAGTTTCTGAGAAATCGTGATCATATATTATTTTTGACGGGATTCTCTTTCAATGGTTGTATGTCCTTCACTTTTATTCCAATTGTCTTGAAACTTTTAGAAAATATTCTAGTCATTTCAGAATATTTGAAAAATAAAAAAAATCGAATTTTTGACATTTGAAAGCCCATGTAACCATTTAAAAGGGATTTTTTGACATTTGAAAACCCATGTAAACCCTTAAAAGGGTTGTGGCTCCTTGGATATTCCCCAAACCTCTTTGGTATGCCACGTGTGGATCTAGTAAAATTAAAAATTCCGTATCCGATGAGCTAAAGCTTTTACAGTGTGACCAAAACCTTACGATTTATAGCAGAATATGTCAAAATATGTTTTTTTTTCTACAAAACGATAAGCATGCAGATTTTGATATAAATCAATAATTAAATTCTTGAATTAAAAAAAAAAAAAAAAAAAATTTTTTTAAATTTATTTTTGAAAAAAATTGTGGTAATGCATCGGCCGGGAATCGAACCCGGGCCGCCCGCGTGGCAGGCGAGCATTCTACCACTGAACCACCGATGCTTGTTGGGGATCGACGCGTTAACAGCGCTGAGATCAACAGCTCGGTTCACTGGTGAGAGCTCTCACACTCTCTCTCGCTCTCTTAGGCGCTCTTCAGCCCATTGGCTCTGTCTTTGCTATTTTTAGCTCTCTCAATGCTTTGGCTCGACTGCGCTGCCTCTGCCTCTGCCTCTGCTGCCGCTGCGCAGCGACTGGTTTTGTTGTTGTTTTGGGCCATTTTTCACTTTCTACTTTGACGTTCGACAGCTCAGGTGCTGCGCTGCCCTCACAGCGTTTGGGCATATTAACGATGTCTTGGACTATGTAACACAGGGCACAACTTGTATACCCTTTCCACATGAAGAGGTGTTGGAAATGTAAGAGTGTGGAATGGAATGGAAACATAACAATTGAGTTAAGAACAAACCGAAATATACACTTTTTGAAATTTGTAATTATTAGAAGAAAGCGTCGTAGATCCTCAAAAATAACTCCAGATTGGTCAGAAGGAAAATGGAAAACGATTGAACCAAGTCTGTCTGACTATCTTTCCGCCTCCTATCCTAGTCCCTTAGTTTTTGAACTACCCTAATCCAACTTGGCACCCAGCCTTCTTTTATTATCCATATAGCACATTTATCGGATCCTTTCGGATTTGTCCACTATACAACAACATACGGCTAAAAATCGTCATACGACCAAAAATCGGGCTTACCCTTATATCCTATGTTTTTCAAGCTACGGGACTAAAATTTCACACTTTCTTAAGCTTCTTTTTTATGAATCGTTTCATAGAATTTGAAAAGTATCAGACCGCTATATTATAAGGGAACCATACAACTAAAATTTGATTTTTTCTCAAGTTTTAACATTTATTGTATTCAAATTTCACTTATTCCTTATGTTCTGTACTATTGACTGTTTCATCAAATTTCACTATATAATGGTTGGCCAGTAAATGGCATATCTTGATATAGGCCAGCCGACGGATACTGTCACATATTTGGTAGACTGTTGTGTTTATCGTTGGGGCCTAAAAGGTTTATTTTTTTGATTTTTTTGAGATCTTGAATATAATATATACTTTTACATATATGTATTCTGATCGAATCCTGATAAAAAGTACCCGTTTTCTTAGGAATTACTGAGGAGTCCAAAATGTAAGGAAATTTTACGTTAGAATCAGTTTATTTAAAGGGAGTTCTGTCTGTTACGATTTATTGGGATACGAATTATAACGATTGGATTGCATATACCTATATTCAGCTTCAATGTTGAGGACTTCAAGTGTAAAACCTTTGAAGAGCCAAAAATAATACTTCCCCATTTATTTTGGATAAATTCAAATTGAAATGTTTTCATTAAACAGAGCCAAACATTCTCTTAAAAATTCTCCATTTAATGACAATTGTATACTCTTTCTGAACGATGCTAATTCAACCCTGTGAAAGATTTAATCTTTGCGAAAAGTTCAGTCCATTTTCCGTTTGAGTAAATAGAGAAATGAAAAAAGCGGAAAAAATTCTTGGGCCCAAAAAGAAACAACAAAGTTGCCGTTAATTTTCCCGCTTAGAAAAACGATGTTTTTCCCGTTTCAATTAGGAGTACTTAAAAATGAGTTTCCCTGGGAAATTAAATTAAGCCAAAACATGAAAGCAGAACTTTTCTGTTTGAAGAAACTTTCAAGATGAAAGAGATTTCGGTGTTGCTATAAACTAGCGGATTTTTGACTCGAAAAACATAAATGATTATAATTTGCACACACAAACACACACATGGGAAATTTCCGATGAAATTTAGCTAAAAATTCTGATGGCAGATGGGTGTTGCGTGCCCGGCATTTGCGTGTCGAACGCCCTCATCTGGGGCCTCCCCCAACCCACTGGACAATGGGCAATCTGTTGCTAGGCGAGATATATATAATATATATACAACCAAATTAATATTTTGAAAAAAGAAAAAATGAAAAAAAATTTGGTATGCATCGGCCGGGAATCGAACCCGGGCCGCCCGCGTGGCAGGCGAGCATTCTACCACTGAACCACCAATGCTTCGTGGCGAAAGCATCCCGAGAAAGCTCCACTCGCTGCCAGTCGAAGATGAGGCCAAAGAGAAGAGACAAAAGCGTCAGGTTTTTGGCATGGAAGGAGACTCAAGAGAATTACAAGGCAAAGACTCTACTAGATATATTTTAATATATAGTAATTCCACTGAAGCTATAGAAGTTGGGGAAGTGTTTCAAAAACTTATGATGAACATAAAGCCAATCAATCAAGCAATAAAATGACCGAAAATTATCAAACTTTGTTAATCGCAGTAAAGCCCTATCCAGATTTCCAGGGAAAAGCCAAAAACACCAGCATAGTATGGGTACTATAAATAATTTTTCATCTTAAATAAGTGAGCAAGCATTATCTACGGCTGGTCAAAGTTTTAATACACTCATACAAATTTTATGCGGAATATATAGTATAATTGTATAGGCATATATTAGGTCTATGAAAACATAGATATCATTAAAAGCTGAAGCTTTGAACTATCCATATTAAAACTTCAGCTTCAAGATTCTATTCAACCAAACGTGCGAGAGTTTTATTGGACTCTTTAGAAGGAAAAGAAAATTTTCAATGATTGGAAAAAATTAATATATAAAATTTAAAAACTTGGCGAGTTTGAAACTCAGTATATAATAGACTTATTTGGATGAAAAACTTAATATATTCTAAGAAATAGAATCGGATAGATTTGAGGAACAAAAATTACGAATATTAAATCCTTTGACTTTAAAATTTTACCTTTTTAATTGTAAAACCAAACTAACTAAAACTAACGCATACCCCAACAAATTCGGTATGGGGTTTATTCAAAAGCCGTAATGCTACCCTGAAGACTGCCCACTGGTATATCTGTTTTCAAAGACTGTTTTCGGAACTCACCCGTCGTAATGGTCACCGTCCAGGTGAGCCAATCGTGATGTGTGAAATTTGTGTAGTAGAGCCAGAAGTTGTACTTGGTGCCGGGAAGGGCGCGTGAGAATTGAATCTCATCGCCAATGTCACGGGAGGCGATGGTCGTGTTCGGTTCCGGATAGCCAAAGGGTGGGCTATAGTCCAGGCGGTAGGAGGCGCCATCGTCCAGGCCCGGATTGTTCGGTATGCTGATGGCCAAATCGGCGCACTGCGCAAGCTGTGGATGAGACAAGAAGAAGAAGAAGAAGAAGAAGAAGATGATGATGATGAGAAGTTGTTCAAGAACTGTAATTACTTATTTAAAAGGTGGCACGGGGGGGGGGGGGGGTCAGGGGGGACCGTATGTTGTTGGGTTTTTAGGGGTTTGTACCCAAAAATTTCACCCCACCTTAGTCAAGA
>JBANCY010000164.1:0-60481 GCA_037040045.1 Phorticella flavipennis | reverse complement strand
ACCTGAGCAGGAATCGAACCTACGTCTCTTTGTTTGGCAAGCCAGTGCGCTATGCACTGGGCTACCGAGACCCCCTAAGACTATGAAAAATATGTCATCAAAAAATCGACCAATCCAAAGTAATACCACAAAATTTCCAATATATCATATTTCAGCTATATTTCTTATATAATATATATACATATCTGAAAGCTAAGAAATCAAGTGTTTTTCGCTAAATCAACTTTTGAAAATCATCAGAAATTTGCCAAAAAAAAGTGTATCAGATAAAAAGAAGTGCCTTAATAGATGTTCAAGCTATTTTCAGTCAAAAATATAGCTTGAAGCTCACTTAAAGAATCGAAAAAAAGCCTAAAATAAGATGGATGCTTTATTATAATCCAAAATCTTCCCATTTTCAGTGGGTTCAACCCACAACAATTGTCAGCAGAAGGTCAAAAAGCTACAGCAAGACTTTATACTTTATCCCTAATCAAGACTCGCCAAATTCTGCCAAAAATAGCTACGAAATTGGCTAGAAAGCGGCTAAAAATCTAGCTAACTATGTGCAAAATATGCACAAGTATGCGTCATGAATGTTAATTGATATCTTAAGATTACAATCAGCGAGCGACTGGCAAAAGACCTTGTGTATAACTCGTATCATATTGATGATCATTACAAGAGCTCTTACCCCATATAATGCCGGTCGTACGCTCATCGTCCTGCTGGCGGTATGTGATGTGTTGGGCTGCCCAAGACATTTGTGGAACTTCACATAAATTAACGCCCCTGTCATATGCAGGCACATTTCAAGGTCTTGCCACAGCAGAAAGATAAACAACCTTAGTAAATATTGAGTCTGTGGCAGGTTTAGGGGGCACAGGGCAGTGTGCCAGGGACTGGGTGCAGGGGCAGTGTGGCAGGTAGGGAGGTGTCTGCTTAAGTATGAATACAACCGCAGGCCAGCCAGCCAGCCAGTCCAGTGCAATGCAGCACGCACGCACGCGTTGCATGCGGCATGCGGTATGGGGCATGCGGCATGAGGCAAGAGGTATGTGGCATGTGGAAACATGGCAAAAGCATAAGAAGTACGTTCAACCAGTTGCTTTTTGTTTAAATATTTTGCGTGCCTCAAGATTTATGCGACCTTTTCATTGAATCTGCTTGGCTATATAGATATATACATATATATACAACGCCCTCCGATTCTCGCGCTGTACTTCATTATGTATGACACCCCGAAAAAAAGAAAGAAAACAACATCGAAATGCCTCATCTAGTGCCTGGCATTTATTTGTCTTGAAAGTTTTATTGCTTTTAAATTTATGAGTTCTTCTGTCGCATGTTCTTCTGCTCCTCCAACTTCTCCCACTTCTTCAACTTTCCCATCTTCTGCATCTTCTTCTTAATTTTTCTGCCTCGCGCTGATTGTAATAATGTGCAAGATCATGATATCCCAACTTGCCGAACTGTTCACACCTCCGTTATTATCGTACCAGGACCCTCCATTCCCAACCCTCGGAGACTATGTCGAGGCACATACATGTGTCCAAAATTACACAAACTGTTGATTGACTGATGGCATTTCGGTTTATGCCAAAAAGGGGGCAAGTTTTTAACATAATTTACTGCATAAACCTCAGAGTGTAAAATATACAAAATTTCAGAAATTTTTAGGGTAGGTCTTAAATGTTATATACGAACTGTAAATTGTTATAAACATCACAGAATTTAGCACAAAATAAAAACAAAGCATATAGCTGTTCGATGTAGGTTTTTTTGTACAGCAACAATGTCGTTTATAGGTGATAAAGTGCTATTTTTGCCTGAAAGATACAGAAATTTTGGTGAAAAAAATTGCAATTTGTGTTATTTTTGCTTAGTATACTAAATTTCAGTAGAATTCTAAGAGGTTTTTTGCTTCCAGAAACGTGTATATAGGTTTTTTCGTACAAAGTATCTATGTATGTATTCACATCATTTTGAAACTCTGTACCAAATTTAAGCCAAATTCTACGAGATTTGAGGTTACTTTCAAACTGATACATAGTTAAAGTGCTGTTTTTGCTTTTACGATATTAAAATGTCTGCATAAACTTGCAATTCGTAATATTTCTGCTTAGTATACCAAATTTCATAACGTTTCTGCGATGTTTTTTGGTTAAACAAATGTGTTGATAGGCTTATTAAGGAAAATCTCTGCAGCTTAATATGTTAATTAACTATGAATTTCTTCAATTTCTCTGTGGATTAATGAAATTAATAAACACTCTAACAAATTCAAGCAAATTTTCTTGTTTTCAAAATATGAATTTGTATCATTTTTGTGCTCTATATCAGATTCAAGCAAATTTTTTCCTGAAATTTGTAATCAAAATATGCATACACATAATTTCCGAGCTCTGTACCAAATTTAAATAAAATTCTACGAGATTTGACGGTACTTCAAAACTGATATATAGTTATGCAGCTGTCATAAAGCACAATTTAAATTACTTTTAAGCGCTTTCGGTGCATAAATACACAAAGTAAACAAATGTTTCCCAAATTTCAATAAGATTATTGCTTACAAAGCAGGTTGATAATATCTAATTATTACCTAAATTTATAGCTTTGTGTGAAAATTTCTTTCATAAATATCAATATCTGTCTATTATTATATTTCATACCAAATTTCATCAAGATTGTTACAGAATTCGTGACGCTGGGTGGTTTTGCGATAAGACGGATGAAAAACAATTGTTGATATATGTTTTTAAGCTGATATTAAGATTTTCCATTTGAGTAATGTTAATGTTGAGCTCTTGCTTGATAAATACAAATAATTTTCCTTATATAATATGTTATGGCACATACCGCCCGAGCCCCCGGACCCCCCGTAGGCATTTCGGTAGGCATTTAGTACGCTTGAAAGCACAAAAACCAAAATCCAGTTCCATGAAAATCGTCTCGTCAAAGTCAAAGTTTAAACAGGTTGAAGCGCAACGATAACTTATCAGAGCTAAACACACACCCAGGGTAGACACACATAGAGAGAGAGAGAGACGGACAGACAGGCCAAACATTTAGAGTGCGGGTGGAGTTGGAGAAGTTAGGGAGTTGGGAGACATAGGACGAGTCATATAATGCGAGTTAAGCAGCATGCGAAAAAGAATTTAACGGTTCTTACAAAGGCCCGCCCGCAGTTATGAGATATTTTTTTTTTTTTTTTTGGTATGGAGCGTATGTTCCATGCCAAGAGGGTGAGTGGGGGGCGTTGAAGTTTAGGGGAGTGTACGGCGAGACTAGGCAGGGGCGTCTATGTTTCAGGGCAGGCGGCGTTGTGCTCTTCTATGAGATTAAAATCTTTGAAGGCATTTCATAAATATGAAAAATGGTTGAGACTAACTAAAAATAAAACTTGATAAGCACAACAACAATGAAGAAGAGGAAGACCAGGAGGAAGACCAGGAGGAAGACCGGGAGGCAGAGCAAGAGGAAGAGCAAGAGGAAGACTGTACCAAAGTTCAGGGCTCGAGTTCAGAGGGAATGGAAGCTGAAATGTTAATATTTATTGAAAGCATAAAACTTAAAAGCAGCGAGTGCGAGAGTTTGGAAGATTGGGCATTACATAGAGCCGGGCAAACGAAAAGTTTTTACTTATTTTTTATTGCAACAAAACAAAGCAGCAGATTAATAACAAAAAAAACATGCAAAACAATATGATATGGCACGTAGCGCTACCCTGTATTCGCTGCATAACTTGGGCATTTTTGAAGTTAAGCTTAGGAAATTTGGTATGCATGTAGTATAAACATGGAATTATACACATACCAAATTTCAGAACTTATGGAGCTTATTTAGGCAACTTTTGGTTGGTTTTATTTA
Source organism: Phorticella flavipennis (assembly GCA_037040045.1). Classification (NCBI taxonomy): domain Eukaryota; kingdom Metazoa; phylum Arthropoda; class Insecta; order Diptera; family Drosophilidae; genus Phorticella; species Phorticella flavipennis. The sequence goes on along the minus strand of JBANCY010000164.1, from coordinate 56,632 downwards.
TAAGCTTAGCTAACAAGCCTATATGTTTTGACGTGGCTTTAACAACATTTCTAGGGTATAACCGTGCATCAAGCACAAGTAAAGTTAAGCACACACACCCATATAATAATAAAAAGTTAAGCTTCGACACAGACACAGATACACACACACACACACACACACACACACATGACAAAAGGGCAATTTGTTATTTAATGAAACTGAAAATGAAATAAGTCCGACAATGCAGCAGGAATTGTGCGAGGGCCAAAAGCAGCAGCAGCAGAAGAAAGCCAACACAAAGCTACACACAGATACACACACACACACCCATACACACACAGATACACCCATACACACACACCCAAAAAAAAGATATAAAGATACAGCTCGTATGCGCATATAAATTTACAGTAGTCGCTCATAAAATTAACAAAGGCTGTGTGTGTTCCTTGACTGGCGCTGCGCTGTCTCAGCTTAGCCGCGCGACAGATCTGACCATTTATAAAGCAGAATCAGCCTTTGTTGTGCCACAGGGATTAAGTAGGCATATGGTTGACAGGGACAGCTGTAAGATATAGGCTGAGCAAGCTGAAGCTATTTGTGGCGGGATTTCTCATGATTTCTATATTATATAGTATGCCGATTGCTCTTGACAGTAGTTAACATAGTAGGTACTGTCCGAAGTAATAGCTGTACCGAATTTCAGACCGATATGTTCTTAAATAGCTGAGTTCACATAGTTATATATGCATATATCAAGCCGATTGAGATGACGATGTGCCATATATACTTGTATACTAAGTTTTACCAAAAGCAACAAATATACCAAGTTTCAGTTCACTAACTTTATAGTTAACTGAGTTCCCTTAGGTATATATAATCATACCGAGTCGATTTAGCATTGTTTTGGCAGCTTGACTATATCTTTCATACGCATATGCTATTATTATTATGTGGATATAACAACCCTATCAGGTCACAACCTGAAGCATCTTCCTCTGCCGAGGCTTTTTGCTTTTTTCATTGAATACTTATTTTTTTAAAAATGGGTGGATTTCAAGTCCTACGCCATACGCATATGCTAAGTTTAGTCAAAAGCAACAGCTTTGCCAAGTTTCAGGCAGCTGACTGTATAAATAACGGAGTTCTCATAGTTATATATGAGCATATCAAGTCGATTTAGTATTGAAAAGAGGTGTTTCCCCAGCATATGGTTAGTTCAGCCAAAAAAAAACAGCTATACCAAGTTTCAGTCAGATAACATAATGGATAGCTGAGATCATATAGTTATATATGATTATATTGAGTTGTTTTCGAATGGTTTTGGCACTATAACGATATCTTTCATGAGCATATCCTAAGTTTTGTCAAAAGCAATAGCTGTGTCAAGTTTCAGACAGCTAACTTTACAATTGGCCAAGTTCAGATAATTATATATGAGCATATCGAGTCTATTTATGCAGCAAGACCATATATATCATCCGCATATGACATGTTTTATCAAATGCAATAGCTGTATCAAATTTCAGTGAGCTAACTTTATAGATAGCTGAGTTCCCATAGTTATATATGATAATATGGAATCAATTTACAATTGTTTTTTGTGGTATATGTTATTTCATCCCTCTTTACATATTATATATAGGATAAAAAACTAAAGCTATGCCAAGTTTCATCATATAAAACTTGTTGTTTATAAGCTCTTGGAATCGGAAACTTCAAATTCGTAGCTCTATATTTTAAGCAATTTGTCGTACCATCCGAAACTTGGTAAAAATTCTCCAGGTTTCACTGTATCAAGATGCAACAATAACAACACACATATGCATATAGGGGAGGTTGAGGACCATAGGTTGAGTTCTATGGAAAAAATTGCAGGGAACTGGAACTGAACCTCATACATGGAGCGCACGAGTCCAGAGCTCGAAACTCTCGCTCCCATTTCGTGCCTTTGATTGTTATCAGCGACAACAACAAGAAAAGTACATAAAATTCAGTCCGAGACCAAAACGAAATTTGTGTCTTTGGCATTAAACAAAACAAAAACCCCGAAAAAGAAAATGGGAGATGGAAAAGAAAATAAAAGAAATGGAAGAGAGAAGAGAATGAGGAGAAAAAGTTGAGCTAATAAAGCCAATCCGAGCGGGCACCTGCCCCGCCCAGTCATAACACCCACATTATACTTATTGTTGTTTAAGGAGCGCTAAGTGAAAAAAGTTGTTACTGTTACTCCGCCATTTCGGGGGTTTGGGGATTTCGGGGAAGAGAAAAGATATGTTATGTCTCTCGACATGTAACAGTTTTTGACTTTAAAATGTTTCTGCGCCAAAAATTGTTTTGTTTTCGGAAAAATTCCCAGAGGGCTTTAGAAATACCATCAAATTCCAACAAATTGCATAGATATATTATAGTATACTAAATTTTTATCATGATAGTTAAATCGTCATCGTCATCGGATGGGTCAGTGAATGACTTGATTGCCGGAGTTGGTAATTAAACCGATCCGATTGAAACGAGCCCATTTCAATGTCTGACAGCTTGTTAAAGGCAAACAAGCTCAAGAAATTATGGACTGTGAAACGGGGGGGTACGAGTAGAACATGCTTGCTCTACGCCCACATGGAAAACGGATCTTGTATCATCATAGACCAAAACCTTTTTTACCTTAACCCCTCCCGCACCCGACCAACTGAAACTGAAACAATGACAAGAAAATTCGCCCCCACACAAATCGCAGACACATTTGTCGCTTCACCAGTCACTGGAAATTGATTTCAAAATTAAGGTACAAAAAATAAAGAAGAAGAAGAAGAAGTATAGGAAGAAGAAGATGAAATGAAAAAACGGGTAGGGATATGAGAAAGTTACGTCAAGTTTGGTTGCGCTTCAGTAAGAAATTGGGCAGGGGCGTTACTCAAGGGGTTAAGTGGAATGAATTACTTGGAAGCAAATTGACCCACCCTTAGGATACAGAAATTTTCGTAAATTCAATTCACCGTGTTGAAAATGTTATATTGAAATAGTACAGCGCTTCCTAAGATATATAGAAAATTGTGCCCGTCCGAAAATATTGATTAAAATCACAAACTCAGGCGAATTGAATTCTCCAAAGATTAAATAAAGTTGGAAAATTGATTCACCTGGCCGATTGTCTGTTGATTTTCTTGATGAATTTGAAATCACCGTTAAGAAAGGACATGAAAGTAGTGAAAAACTGTTTCCTTATGAAGTCAGGTGAATTCAAATCACCGAAGTTAAGATGGAAGTGGAACGCTTCTGCTGGCATGTTTTCTTATAGATTTATGTAGAGTATAAAGCTTAATGAAATCTTCAAAGTAATAAGACACGAATGAAGTTAAAAACTGTTAAATTTTATACTCGAATTTGTATCAGGTGAAATCTATTCACCAAAGACAAGAATTAGCTGGAAAAACAACACTCTTGGCAGATTGTTTGATGACTTCTGTAAAAACAGCTTATCATGTCGTTTGACTCCCCGAAATTTCAGGTGAATTAAATTCACGAAAGTGAAAATGACATGGACTGATGGTGAAATTGACGCTTTACTAGAATGTTTCTAAACGTAAAGTCAAGTGAATTCGCCACATCTAGAACTTTTCATAGACTGAAGACGAAATAAGCGCTTTGTTGATTCATCAGGTGAATTCAATTCACTAAACTACAAACTGTTTAATTTTAGCTAAAAACTAGCTTTTCTTCTGGTGTTTTCCACACCCAAAAGCAAGTTTTCCAGCCACACCACTGCCTCGTTCGAGTTAAGCCCATAAAAAAGCACTAAAGCCAAGATCATTTGAGTATCGTCTGGTTAGACAAACCGCGCCACACACATGCAACTCGCCCCAGACTCTGGGTAGACTCTGGTAGATTCCTCTTGGGGCAACATCAGAGTTGGGTACGGCTCGTTAACGTCGACGAGTTGCTCGACTTTCGAGAGGTGTTAAAAGAGCCAGATACTGCAGTTACCGACCTGATCAGCTTATCAGTTAAAGAGATTGTTAAAGGTTTTGCATTTCAAATGAGACAGAGTCTCCCCGACCTCCCCCCCTTCGGCACCCTAGCGATAAAATCTAGCCGAAGCTGAGCAAAGGCATTTGCATGCCAAATGAGCTGAGCTACAAATCTGGCTTAACTATGTTGCAAGCAAACGTTGAATGTGAAGAGCGGCAGTGCTCGGCAGCGCCAAATTGTCATAGGTCAAGACCCCCAGAGTTGCTGTTGCTGTTGTTCCGGTTGTTTGCAGTCTCCCAGTATTTCCATCAACGAGAAGCAGCCGCTGCTGGCAAAACGTTTTACACATAATAAAGGCGTCAAGAGCCCCATAATAATAATTATCAGAAGCAGCAGGACTCGTGCACAGTTACGTTCTTCTCGCAGTACATTAAAAAAATGTGGAAAAAATATGACAATTAAAAACATAGAACACTTGCTAGACTAGAAGATGCGCTGTACAGCCAAGAGTGCATTAGAACTATTTGTATAACTTCTGTATTAGTCAAATGTTCTTTATAAAACTAGGCATATATTTTGTATAGATTTCGTAGTATTTGTATCCCAAATTTCAGCTGAATAACTCGAAAGATAAAGAAGCTATAGCATAAAAACGGTGAGCATATGCAAAGCCTAGTGTAATTTTTTGAGCGCTTTAGCACTTTTTGTATAACTTATGTGTTAACCGATTGATTTCTATAAAATTTGGCATATATTTTTAATAGATGTAGTATTATTTATATACCAAATTTCAGTTGCATACCTTTAAGATTATCACGGTAGGGCTTATAGACTGTAGCCATATGCAATGCAGCGAGCAACTAACCACTATTCGTATAACTTCCGCATTAATTAATGATATTCTATGGATTAGGTAGTATTTATTTGCCAAATTTCAGACTAATAACTCTACAAATCCGAAAATTATGGCCCATAGGTCGTTCTGCTGATAAAACGCATAGTCTTGCTAGAGCGTTTAAGCACTATTTGCATAACTTGAAAACTTATCAATAATATTTTCTAAAACGTAATACATATTTAGTATAGTTTAGGTAGTATTTACGAATCAAATTTCAGATCAATAACCCTAAATATGTAAAACTTATGGCCTGTAGACTATACGCTCTTAGCCCATGCAAAACATAGTGTAATTTCTAGAGCGGCTCAGCACTATTAGCTTAACTTGCGCATCAACCAATGATATTTTATGATATTTAGCACATACGTAGTATAGTTTTAGTAGTATTAAAATACTAAATTTCAGACAAATAAACCCAAAGATGGAGAACTTATGGCCTATAGACCACAAGCTGTAAGTTCGTGCAAGGCACAGTGTCATTTCTAGAGCGGCTCGGCACTATTAGCATAACTTGCGCCCTAACCTATGGTATTTTATAAAATTTGGTACACATGTAGCATAGTTTTAGTACTATATATATACCAGCCTATTTCAGCCTAAAAACTTCCAAGATGTAGAACTTATGACGTATGGCAGAACTTAGTTCAAATCTAACTTTTTCAATTATGATGCATTGCTTGAGTTTAACACTAGCTAAGCTCTTTTGGTGCCCTGCTTACCACTTATCTATATTTTTTCTTTCATATACCCCACTTACTCTTACTACAGGGTATTAAAAAACATGAAAAAACTTGCATTTTGCTCATAAAATGAGCTGCATGGCAAATAAAACAATTTTTAAACAACACACAAAAAAAAAACACATAGAGAAAATGAAAGAAGAACCTATTACAAACAAAGTGCTGCAACATTGCAACACCCCCCTACAACCTACCACCGCCCCACACACTTGCCACACTGGCCGCACTTGCCCCATTGAAGCAGGCAGAGAGGCAGCCAGGCAGCTGCCACGGGTGTTGATTGGCATGTTCGGCTGCTCTCTCGTGTGGCACTTGCCAGCGCAATTAGGCGGCCATTGCACTTGTCTAGCCTGCTTGCCCCACCCATGTGGCACCTCCACCTCTCTGGGCCCCAGCACGTAATATCCATATCCATGCCGGGGCTTTGCCTGTTGAAAATTTGATGGCACGACAAAAGAGCAGCAGCCGCAGACAAAATGTTGTTGCTTCTTCATTAGCAAATGCATTCTAATAAGTGTGGCAGCTCTGCCACTGCCACTGCCACTGCCACACCCGTCGCCTCCAACAGCACCTCTGTTAGGGCCTCGTCTTCCTCCTCTTCTTCTTCTTTGTCGCCTATTGTCAGCTTTTTGGGCGAGACTAGTGGCGTCTTGAGGGGGCTTCGGGCCGGGTTTGTTTGGTACAAATTCAAGACATTGTTAGTTCAAAGTTTGGTAACTAGGCCAGAGCGTTGCCTTGCATCGTTGCATTGTTCAAATAATACCAAAAAAAAATACTAAAAAAAAAGTATATCCAAACCATCCGCTTTAAACTTTTGGATTACAATTGTTAATTGTCTTAAAAGTTGCATTATCTGTATAATATTTTAAGTTAAGCTTTGCACTTAGCTTGAACTAAGAAATATACCAGAAATATACTAGCAATTGTTATACACCTAATACCATTTTCTAGTGTTTTTTTGGTATTAAAAGAAATACCATTTTGATCCTCCTGCTACAAAAGTTACCAGCAGAATGATCAGGAAATACGAATCGACGGACCCTATCCGTCTGTCTATCCACCCATTCGTCGGTCCCACTAATCCCTCAGTTTTGAAGCTATTGTAATGAAACTTGTTATATAGGTTTCTATGATTTTTTGATATGTCAGAACCAGCCGGATCGAACTTAAATATCATATAGCTGTCATATAAGCAAAAGTAAGTTAAGCTCATATTTCGCATGTTTGATACGCTGTTAAGCTAAAACTTCATATTCACTTAAGATTCTTCGGACTTCATCGGACTACTCTATCACATAGCTGTCAGATAATCAAAATTCGCTTTTGCACATATTATCTATGTTTTTCGAGCTATTGAATTCAAAGTTCCCATATGCCTAAAATTCCTCAAAATGTATCGCTTTACCGAATTTCATAAGGTTTGGATTTCTACAACATAAAGCTGCTATATAACGTCAGTTTTGTCCATATTATCGCATGTTTTCGAAGTTATTGGAATGAAAAATATTACGCACTTAAGAATTTTCAGTGTCTAACACTCCACTAAATTTCATAAGAATCGGAGAACTATATTATATTACTGGCATACAACTTAATGTATGTTTTACGTATATTTTATAAAGTTCTCAAGCAATTTTATTTAAACTGAAGACACTCTTAAGTATTTTTATTATCTACCACTCCAACAAATATGGGTTGCTTTGAACCACTATATTATACAGTTGTTATACAACTAAAAGTCATTTTGGTCTATATTTCCCATAGTTTTTGAGCTATTGTTTATAAATTTAGCACATACTTAAGTTTTCTTAGTATTTAATCATATACCAAATTTCATTCAGCGTGGGACCTCTATATGATGCATCGTACTATATATATAGTAGGTATATAGTTGGATAATAGTTGCCATACAAATCAGTTTTGCCCATATTTTTTAAGCTATTCGTTTATATTTTGGCACATTCTGACAATTATATTACTCTATATATAGAGTATTAAATCTTCGGTTTGTCGTAGATAATCCTAGGTTTTTTTGAAGTCATCAAATGATAAATAAATATTGCTTAGCCCAAGTTATTGAACTCCAAGCTGAAATCTCAAGCATCAAAGCAGTTGCTAATGTCAATATGGCCGCGCATGAAAGGGGCCTATGGAAGTTGGATCGGGGAACTGGGGGACTCGGGAGGTCTGATATCACCCATACAAATGTATTCATAGCATTCGCACTTTTGGCTGCAACTGCGACTGCAATTGAAATTTTCTATTTGGAATTGCGCTTAAGTTTTATTTACATTTTTGCCTCGGCAATGAATGAAAATTTCTACACACATGCAAATTGGCTGGGTTGGGGATGGGATGGGAATTGGTAGGGGCTGAGTTGGAACTGGGTTGGGGCTGGGTTGGAGGGGCATCAAAGGTGCTCAGGCAGCGGCTATAAGGAACTCGAAATGTGACAGGGCACATGACAAACTGGGGCTGCCAGGGATGCGGCTGCTCGAGCTGCATTTTCAAAAGCGAGCGAACGTTGCCAACGTGACATACCCTGTGACAATAATTGGCACAACGCCAGCTACTCAAGTCCATTGATGAAAAGCAGCAGCGGCATCAGCCATCACCATCAGCCGCAAAACACAACCAAATAGCTAAAAGATACACGGCTATAGATACAGATACATTTACAGATACGTCTAAAGCAGAAGATATGGCCACAAGCGCTGGAGCCAAATGATCTGTGGCCATAAATTTTAGCTATATTCCAGCCTTATGGCGGGCAAGTGTAAGTAACAGCTATAATTTAGCTATAGCTAAATGTTGTTTATGCAAAAAAACAGCTTGAAGCAAACGCAGCAATTGGCAGCACTGGAACAGTGTCAAAAGTAGCTAGAACTAGCTAGTTTTAGGGTATTCCAAAAGTATCTATTGAATAATATCTGTGCTATCCATACTTTCTCTCTATATCTTAAGTTATTTTCCTCTTGGCAGTGTAGGAATTTTCTTAAGTATCGCTACACTAGGGTGGAACCTATTGCAATCATAGAATTGGGGATCTTGAGTTCAAAGCCAATAGTGACAGTGGCAAAAATAGCTAAAACTAGCTGGCTGTAAGGTGTTCCAAAAGTAGTTTCAACGTTCTTATTGAATAAGATTAAGTATTATCCCTACTTTGCCGCCATATTTTGGCTTATTTTCATATTCATAGTATAGGAATTTGATTAAGTATTGCTACATCAAAAAGAACCCTATTGTAATCATGGTATTTAAGATCTTAAGTTCGAAAGTGAAAATGTCAAGATAGATGCTTCAAAACTGAGTTGTTTGGAGTAACGACAAAGTCCTTAGGCAATTCCCTGAATATTGCTACAATTTTTTGCCAAAAGTAGCCAACTTTATCTATAAAACTAAGCTAAATAGGCTACAACTTAAGCCAAAAGTTAGCTAACTATGATTGTTTTTAGCTAAAAAGAGGTTGTACACAAAAAGATAGCCAACTAATGCTAAAAATGGCTAGCAAACGCAAGAAAATTTGATTAACCTAGCTAAATAAAAGCTAAAGTTGATTCAGCTGTAAGCATAGCTGCAAAACGCAAGCCAAAAGAGACCTAAGACTTGCTTTTTTTTAGCCATAAAATATTAACAAGGACAGCTTTTAGCGTAAAAGTAGCCTACTTTAGCTGTAAAATTTAGCTGTATATTCTAGAGTAAAACTCAAGCCAAAAGAGCGCTTTGATATTAACAAAAAATAGCTATTTTAGCTAAGGCTAAGGTATAAAAATTTAGCTTTAGCTAAAACAAAAGCTGAAGCCAATTGTCAGCCTCGAATCTGAAAGCAATTTATATGTTGACTTTAGACAAAGCTGCCAGCTTAGCTATAGCTAAATTCAAACAGTTTATAGCCAAGGCTATAAAATTGTACAACTCCAGAGTGTTGTGTGTGTATGTGTGTGTGTGAGTGAGTGTGTGTGAGTGTGTGTGTGAGTGTGAGTGTGTGAATGGATCAACAACTCATTCATTTTGCCTGCGGTTTTACGATTTAAATTTAGCCACTTGAATTTCCGTTGCAGCTAAAAGATTGTTGTTGTTGGTTGTTTGTTGTTTGTTGTTGTTGCTGCTACAGTTTTCAGTTTTCTATTTTTATTTTTATTTTTTATACAGTTTTATTTGTGTTTTTACCAAAATATAAATAAAAGCAAATGAAGTGAAATATTTTGTCGACTTCCGCTCGTAATCACCAATTAGTAATGCCAACACTGACAAATATGCCAAACCGCAGCACAAACACTGCCTGAAAATGGGCCAAGGGAGGCCACTGGGGCGCGGGCATTGGTTGGCAGGCCTTTGATATATGATTACTAATAAATTGCTTGAGCCAAAATATATAAAAACCTCCAGAAACTGAAAGAACTTAGAAGACTCCGAAACAACTTGCAAATGGGCCAAAAGTTTGCCTCCGAATCGAGGGGGAGACACACACAGGGTATGCAACGTTCATCATTAAGTCAAAAGGCAGATGTGAGGCGAAATTCAAATGAAATAGATATAGCTATAGCTATAGCTATAGAGTGAACAGAGGGAGTGTAAGAGAGCGAGATAGATACACTTTGCGCTTTGTCAAATCTAGCAAATCGAAGTGTATCCATTGGAACGCAATTCCCTTGGGTGCAATTTTGAGGCGTTCGCCAGCAGCGCGACAAATGGCAAATGCTATAAAAATATATACATATATATCTATAGCTTTGAGTGTAGAATCTTCTAAATGTATCTGTAGCTGGCACTGCCAGGCGACAATGGCAAAATGGCCGCAAGTCGGCCTACTGCCAGCCGCATCTTAAAGCATTTAATGCTTCATGATTATCATTATTTCCTGTTGTTTTTCCGATTTCCATTGAGATGATTCTATAGATTTTGTTTTCTTGGGGTTACAGGGGTTTTATGGGGGCTATGTCAATCCAGAGAAAGCTAAGCTGCTCAAAGTTCCGCCAAACCCAAACTTATTGTACAATTTGCACTCTATCTCGCCAGAAAACTAATCTTATTATAATTTAAGCTACAACCAAACTATAAATTTGCATACAACTTGCACCCAATCGCGTCCCAAAACTAATCTAATAATCAATCTAAGTTCCACCATACCCAAGCTATGCTAACAAGTTGCACTCTATCTTGTCCCGTTGCAGCCACAATTAACATTAGTTGTGCCAAACCCAATCTTAGCATGTTACTTGCACTCTCTCTTGTCCTTTTGCAGTCAAAACTAAGCTTGTAATTAATCTTAATTCCACAATGCCTAAGATTTGCTCATATATTGCACTCTATCTTGTCCCGTTGTGGTCAAAACCAGTCTAATAATCAATCTAAGTTCCACAAAACTTGCACTCTACCTTCTTCTTTTTCGCTAAAACTAAGCAAAGTTCCATTTAACTCAAATTTTGCATACAACTTGCACTCTATCTCGATTAGTCAATTTAATCTTATCATCAATATAAGATCCATTAAGTGGACCTTTGCTTGCAACTTATACTCTATCTCATCCTATTACAGTCAAAACTAGTAAAAACAAGCTACCCTAGCCTAATTGTTCACACCACTTGCACTCTATCTCCTTCCTTTGCAACCAAAATTAGTCGACGATTCTCCGAAACCTTGCAAGCTGCAACTCTCATAAAGCTATACTGAAAATTTCAGTACGGCCTAAGTCACAACTTGTTTTACAGGGTATCTGTAGACTCTGTCAACTATCTTCCTTCAAATTTCGGCCTTTCTTTTGGTATTATTAGCTTAAAACACGACGCCAATCAATCGGCTTTGGTGCCAGGTCCCCCCTTTTTGAGGCATGGCGAAAAAAAAATGTTTATTGTTGCAAATTCTTAAGTAAATCTGCCACGCCCACCTGCCCACCGTGTAGCACAGATAGCATTGGCTTTGGGCCTTTGCTTGCAGAAGTCGGCGAACTTTGTTTTTCGCTTTTTGCGTTTAGATCAAAGCGTTGCGCTTGGGAAATGCGCTCAAGTGCTAAGGGGATTCCCCTCCTCGCGACCCGAGCACCCCGCACCCCTTTGTAAAACTCAAGTGGGTGTGCAGAGGTGGCATTTCAACTATATATAAAAGAAAAGAGAACACACCAACACCAACACCAACACATAAATCTATCTATGAATTCTCCCTGCGCGTCTGCAATGCACTCAAGCATTTTGGTTTTGCCATCAACCAATTGGCTTTTCTCATGACATTTCATTGGTTTTTAATTCCCTGTTCCAGTTTTTCTTTTCATTTTCCTTTTTTTGGTTTCTTTTACCTCGCTTTTCCTATAGCTGCTGCTGCATCATCTGCTTTTGATTGCCCTAGCTGATATTTTGGTCTACCAGGGGTTAAGCAGCTGTCAAACTATGCGCGTGCGGAGTGGTTGAGGTTGAAAGGGGGGAGCCGAGCAGAGCAATTGCTATTGGATTTGGATTTTAAGATTTGAGTATGGGAAGGTATCACTTGTGCTCTACTTGAGATCTATGTCAGGTTTTAGCTAGTGATTTGTGAAGAAAGATAAAACAAAGGCGGAGAACTAGCCTAGTTGTATAGTGGGACAGGGAGATTGGCATAACACTACTTCCAGGTTGCCAAAACACTTTGGTAGGATGGTATCCAAAGAAGTTCTAGAAGCTAAAAGGAAGACATCCAGAGCATCCTTTGTATTGCTAGAACCTCAATATCCAAAGGAGGCCTAGTATTCTTAGATAAAACACGTGATGTAGGAGCATATTGTAAGGATGACTTCAAAAGGAGCCTTGGTAATACAAGGAGCTTGGCTCCCAAAGGATCCTAGGTCTTCCTAGGAGCTTGACATCTTAAGGAACCCCTAGTATTGCTTGGAATAAACCTGCTTACCAGCCGGAATTCTAAAGGTAAGTTTGTATTGCAAGAAGCTTGAGGACCAAAGTACCACTGATACTTCTAGCTACAACAAGGGTTATCAGAGCTTCTTGGCAGGAGGTGTCCAAGGAACTGCTAGAAGATTGAAACCCAAAAGAGGCAACTCCATTTACTTTATCAAGTTCGGGGTAAGTTTTAGGTGCTTTCCAACTTACAAGTCTTTTAATGGGGTTGAAGTCGTCAGTACCTTTTGTTAAACCCACGACCAGTTCTATGGCTCTCACATAGTCCAAGACCCCAATAGCTACTACTTAAGTGCTTGTAAACTAACCTCTAAGCTTTCCTGATATACATCACTTGCCGCACTGCCGCTCTTCACAGCACACCGCAAGCCTTTCGCATGCAAATATCTGCCATAGCTCGAGGGGAAACATTGCACAACCCCAAAGGCAATGCCACATACAGCGAAACAATTATGCGATTTACGCTTCGATTGAAGCGGCAAAATCAGTGCAAAACCAACTTGCCACATGACAATTATGCCACGCCCACAGCGAAGTGTGGAAAGGAAAGAGAGAGATAGACTGATGTTGCCTCTTGGCTTGTTTGTCGTCAATTTAGATTTTCAACGGTAGCCGCAAATGCCGAAAACTGCACGCAAATTTTCTTGTAATGTCTTTGCGGTTGTTGTTGTTGTTCGTTGTTGTTGTGTGTTGTTGTCGTTGTTGTTGTTATTGCTCTACGCATATTAATGAAAATCGTTTAAGTGTTTTTTATGAGCCGCAGCAGAGGGGGTGAAGCAGGAGGAGTAGCAGGAGGACGGATCTTGGTAAGTGGAAACGTTTTGTGGGCGCAAAATGCTTCGGGTAATGTGCGGATTTGGATGTGGATGCGGATGAAGTAGGCGCAGCACGCGCGCATAACTAAGAGACAAGTATATATAGCTAGGCAGAGGCGTAGGCGCAGGAGAAGAGGGGTTCTTACAAGAGGGGTCCTTACAAGAGGGATCCTTACAAAAGGGATCCTTGCAAGAGGGATCCTTGCAAGAGGGATCCTTGCAAGAGAGATACTTACAAGAGGGTTTCTTGCAAGAGAGATTTTTACAAGAGGGATCCTTAGAAAAGGGATCCTTGCAAGAGGGATCCTTACAAAAGGGATCTTTGCACGAGGGTTCCTTACAATAGGGAATACTTACAAGAGGGATCCTTACAGGAGGGTTTCTTACAAGAGGGAATACTTACAAGAGGGATCCTTACAGGAGGGATCCTTACAAGAGGGATCCTTGCAAGAGGGATCCTTTTAAGAGGGATTCTTGCTAAAAAGCAAGGAGAGAGCATGTTTTTATAACTAAAACTGCCCATGCTAACCACCCCCTGCTCGCAACCTTTTGCTAACAACCCCCGCTCAACACTTACAGCGCACGCCACTGTGCGTCAAGAGGGGGCACAAGCAATTGCCAATTCGTTTGAGCACAAGAAAACACTCAATGAAAATTAAAGCAATTTCCTGTGCCAATTTGAAGATGCTAAATTAAAATGCAACAACAGCTAGAAAGAGACAGAGTGAAAGTGTTTAGAAAGAGAGCGTAGAATTGTAGAACCGAAGCAGAGTGAGTGAGACATAGATACTTTTTGGGGGGGGGGGCATAGTTGAAATGGTTTTTGCCGCAAAAGCCGCCGCCATTCATAGATATTTAATTAGCAAAACAGCATGTGACAGTGTCAGAGAGAGATAGCTAGAGTAGCTAGTGATAGAGACAGGTAGCTAGTGGAGCTAGAATAGTGCTGGGTAAATTGGCAATAATCTGAAATGCAGACACAGTGCCAAGAGTCAAGAGGTTGGGCCTGACTGACTGCAACTGGCAACTGGCAACTGGGGAGCAGCAACAAAGTAAATGAAGATGAGCACTTCCTGCAACAAAAGCGACAACAACAACAAAAACAACAACAAGAAGAACAACATGTGTTTGTTGTTGTTGTTGTTTTGCCTGTGCCCTGAGAGACACGAAAATTTTTAATCGAGTGCAACATCATGAATGGCAGAAGCCGCCGTTGCCATCGCCGACATCGGTTTGTTTGTTTGTTTGTTTGCTCAGCGAGAGTTGTATCTGTGTGTGTATGGGTGTAGCTGTGTGTGTATGGGTGTAGCTGTGTGTGTGTGTGTTGCTGTATCTTTTATACGAATGAGTTAAATGCTACGCTCGAGTTGAGTGAGTGATGCATCCCAGGGCGCATCCGTAAGATAAACAGGCGCAGCACGCAACGTTTAACTTTTAATTTGCAGCTGCAACTGAGGCCAAGTGTAGCACCATCTCTTTCCCCTATATATACATATATATATATATATATATATATCTACCTCTCTTTATCTGCTTCTTTTGCTCATTGTGTGGGTGCCTTTCACCCTTTCTACAGCCGCAAAGGTCACGGGCACACGCAACGTTGCACAAATTTAATGCTTAAAATCATTAAGAACAAAACAGCATTTTGCAGTTACGTGTAAAACTAGCATAAAAACCCTAAGCATAAAGAAGAAGAAAAGATAGAGCGCTGCTCGACAACACCCATTTTA
Organism: Phorticella flavipennis; assembly: GCA_037040045.1. Classification (NCBI taxonomy): domain Eukaryota; kingdom Metazoa; phylum Arthropoda; class Insecta; order Diptera; family Drosophilidae; genus Phorticella; species Phorticella flavipennis. The sequence goes on along the minus strand of JBANCY010000164.1, from coordinate 41,611 downwards.
CACTTTTGCTACATTTCGGGCAGCTTTGACAGCAAATAACTTCCGTGTTACTAGAGGTCTATGAAATTTTCGTTAGAGCTTCATAATATGGGGTAGAGGAACAGATAGACAGATAGAGGGACAGCTAGACAGATAAACAGACCGAGAGATGTGCAGAGAGGTTCCAAATCTCTTGAACTCCTTGCTCTAACAGATTCTTACAAAAAGTATCTCATAGATACTTTTGTATCCCGAGCCACTTCCATCTATCTGCCAAACCAGACACACTGTCGGCAAACCCCAAGCTCCAAAACGCTAATGCTTTCCTGCCCCTCCTGCTGAATTTTCAGAAAAACAACATTTCCTTTGCATGGCATGCAAAAACTTGTATTTCGGAAAGGAAAAACCCCTTCCCCCAGGTTCAATTGTTTTTATTGGCATTTGCTACTCGATGCCAATGCGCGTTTATGTTTCCGGTCATAATAAAGGGTGGTATTATGCGAGCTTTGCTGTCATATATGGTCATATGCCCCATAGGACCCCTCCCTCCGGATTTTCGCTTGTTTTGCCCAGGCTTCTTAGCCAATTAGTTAGTCAGACATCATAACCAACCATCTACTCTTTTCTTTTATCTACACCTCTCTTACCCCTTTCTATCCCAAACTACTTGTCCTTTCTTCTAGCTCTTTCAATTCCTTTTCCTTCTGCTCCAAAACACAATTAGTTAATTTCTCCCGGGCTTCTAGCGATGTTTTGCCGAGCAACAAATAGACTTATTTATGAATTTCGCACAACAATGCCTCATATAGATAAAGAATCTCTGATATTTTCCCCCCCCGAGAGAGACACGCGACAGCGACAACTCAACTCAACTCAACACAATTTGCAAAATGTTAAATAGAAAATGCAGCATTTGGTTGAATATTTTCAATGGGTTCTACGAGTGCCTCAAACTTGAGGCCAATTCAAATCAATGTAATTATATACACACACGCACAGGGAGAAAGAGAGAGAAGGGAGTGTTGGAAAGAGACAGATTGGGAGAGGGAGACACTTGTTCCCTTGCTCTTTCTGGCACGCTGAACTTATAGACATGACCCAAATAGTTGATATAATGTGTGGCGAGGCAAAGCACCCTGTGGAGCAGGAGGAACAGGAGGTCTGGGTGTAAGTTCGGGTCTGGGGTCTGGAGAGAGGGCCTCAAGTATTCCAGTTCAGTTGCTAACAATTTCTAAATGATTTAACTTGCCAGACACTTCAGCAGCTCTCGAAAAAGGCAACTGGCAACGCGAAATGAATGTGCGTGCCACATGCAGCAAACTGGGCCAGGGGCACAGAGGGGGCAGGCGGAGGCGTTGGAGGAGCTGGAGGTCGAGTGGGGTTCGGGTGTCTCATCATTGAGCTAAGCTCTTGCTGTGCGCCAAACGAGAGCAATAAGATAATATTTTTATTTATTTTCTCTCGGTTTTTTTTCGGTTCAAAAAAACTATCTATATATATTTGGGGTATTCAGGAACAGTTCAACTCAATTGAAGTCAATTGAGCTAATCATTTGCTATTTAAATGCGGGACAATAACAGTTGCACAGATACAGATAAAGATGCCGAAGATATAGATAGAGCAGATACAAGCTATAGACGGAGATACGGAGGCAGACATACGACCAACAACTACCCTGTAAGCCCTCACTACTTCTCCAGCTTCAGACCTAACAAATAATATGCTTAATTTCCAATTTGCAACACGGAAGTGAGAAGTTCAAGGCTCTTCAGCGACTAGGTATAGGGGGTACCACAGTATTGTCAGACAATAAGGGGTATAGCCGATGATGTAGCATAATCCGAAAAAGGTAAAAGTCAGAAGCGCATTCACTTCTCCAACAATTAAGCTTAGAAATTCGACCAAGTCCATGACTAGTCCACGTACCTCTAATTTTCTGCCAAACTTCAGCTAACTTCTGCAACAAGTAAGCACCCAACCACTCGGAGAGTCTCCCAGAAACACCCTCTGCTCTACCATATTTTGCTGCAAATTTTTTCCACAATAAAAGCTATAGCCATATTTTCCAGCCACTAATTCCATTAGCAATTGCAATTCTTTTGTAGAGAATTGCAGCTCTATCATTGTTGTTGTTTCGTTCAGTGTTGGAACTGGAGCTGGAGCTGGAACCGGAGCTGTAGCTGGAACCAGTGCCAAGTGTTTAGTGTTGCCTGCCAAAAGCATATCATATTTAGACAGTCCATTGGCAAGTCTCACGTCGCACATCGCACGTCTCGCTGCCTGCAGTTGACCTCATTTCCACAAACCCCAGAAAATGAGACCCATAAAACCCTGTTTTGGGGGTAGTATTGTTTGCTTTTTGCCCCACACCAAACAACTAAAGCATTAAATTATATTTTATGCGCAAATTATTTTAAGTTTGTGCGCAAGTTTTGCAAAATAGGAACATTAAGCAGACAGATATATGCATATATATACATATCTATTTGATATATCTATATTAAGGGACTAAATATGGCATTGAGTCTATGCATATTTGCAGTGACATTGCCCCAAAGGGGGTTTGGTTGGGGGTTGATATTCATAGGAGGTTTTTCCAAGAGTTCCTTATGGAGTATTGTGCCAACACAGCTACAGACCGAAAGTGAAGTAAAATCACGCAATTTTGTGAAAGTTTCCAAGCTCTAAGGTTGTATAATGTCATTAACTATGGATTTAATTGTTTTAATTTGAAGTTATCTAAAATAGTGCCTCAAACTAAGATGAAACGTGAACTGAAATCACCTTTTTTTAAACAAAACTATGAATTCAATACACTTATAGCTCGAGGAGGTTTTGCATTATCCATACTTTATCACCATATTTATGTTATTATCAACGTGAGGAATATACTAGAGGATTAAAGTTATCTATTGCTAGCACACAGGAGGAACCCATTGGAATTGTGGAATTGGAAAAAACCGGGAGTTGCACATGAAAGGGGCTCGCCTTTACCATATTAGTTTCCGAATCCTGTAATTTCTAATCAGAGGAGTGGAAATTGGTCTCCTATATCAGGCGATTTGACACAATTAGACCCAGATTAAGCTTATATGAACTAACCAAAAATAATGCTAACTTTGAAAAACAGAACTACTTCCTGGACTTAGATCGTTTCATATGATAAGCTGTAAACAAAAATATGAGCGAGATGTTGAGGTAACTGGGGGTTTGTCGGTGAAGATCCTATTAGGGATATAGTTATCCAAATATAGACATATTATACGGCCTATTATAAAGTCATTCCGTAGGTAAAACTGCAAAATGCCAACAAAAATATGACCGAGAGGTTGGGGTATCTGGGGATTGGTCACGGTGAACCTGTGAAGGAACTAATTATCCAAATATAGACCTATTATAAGGTCTTTCAAAAGATATAGAACATCTGGAAAATTTCCGAAATCTTTGCATAGGACGAGACATAAAGGATCACCCTTTGAATCGTCGACCTTTCATGCCACAACTATGGTTGAAAGCAGGTCCTTCGGAGGGCTGCTACCACCTAAGACCCCCCTGGGGTGCTACGCCCCTGTAAACATCATTATTTGAGTGCATGCCATGATCACATTGCATAGTTTTTGGCGCTCGGCAAACTTGGCCAACGGCCATTCCGAGCAGAAATGGCAAACAAAGCCATTAACTTGGGCGCACAAGGACAAGCGGCGAGGGGGCGGCAAGTGGGCGGCAAGTGGGCGCTGAGTGGGCGTGGCCTGGTCAAGTGTGTCGAGTTGGCAATTGGCATTTTGAACTATTTTCCATTATATCGATATCTATATCTATATATATATCCCTATATCTCTCTCTATATATGTATATGCTATTTTTGGCATTGATTTCCAAACTTTGCAAACACCGGCGACACGCCCACAAATAGTGCATTGATCTGTTGCCAATGGGCGTGATGGAGGGGGAGTGTGTGAGGGACAGAGGGTTGGGCGGTTGCATTGCATAATAATAATAATAATAATATAAGTTTTTTTTTTGTTTTTCCTTTTGTCGGTTCATGCGAAAAGTTTTCAATTGCTCTGGCGTCACTTTTTGATTGCTTTGATGTGTTTTTCTCGCACATTTCCCAAGCCTCAATTCATGACAAAAGTTTTTCGGCGCTTCGAAAAGCCGAGCAACTTTCGCTTTGATTTGCAAATATCACGCACACACATTCAAAATGGCTTTTCCTCCATTTTCCTACAATTTTTCCATTTTTTTTTTTTTAGAATATTCGCTGCACTTTGGCTGTGGCTATTGCTGTCTTTGTCACACGCTGTTTGCCTATCTTTATCTTTCAGTTATTTGCAGCTATAACTTTTACACTCTCTCTGTGTGTGTGTGTGTGTGTGTGTGTGCAACGAGAGTTATCCTTGGCTTGACAGAAAAATGAAAGTTTAATGCGTTTGCCAAATACAATTTCCACAATTTTCCTTTGCTCCACATACAAAAGACTGTTTATCCTGACTGTCTAAGTGATGGCTGATCTAAAACCTAGACTATAGGCTAGACAAATGTGCGGAAAATGGCTGCCTTACCGCCGTTTTTACTAAGCTTTGTGTTAGCAAAGCCTTTTCTTTGCTGAGACACAATTTTCACGACTTTTGATCAAAGTATCTCAGAGTTTTTACACCGAATTCCCTTAAAATCCCATACTACATTTTAGTCTCTTCGTTATACAATAACTCTAGAAGCTTCCTGAAATGGAATGTTTGCTATTTTGAAACTTTATCCAGCGTTTGATTCCAATTTTCAGGCATTGATAGCCTCATATTATAATTCTAAGTGCATTATTTCAGGGAAAAACATTCCTCTTAATTTCGATTCTTTTGCTTACCAAGTTTTCGAAAACTCAAATGATATATTCCAGGTTCTTCAGACTCAAGACTCTAAAAATCAACACAAAAGTCCAATGTTTAAAAATACGACATGACTTTCTTGCCAATAGAAAATGATCTGAAATTTGTAGTTCAATCATTAAATCAAAGCTTCCAATAGTTTTTTCTATATCTATAACTATGCTTTATCCAATATAAGTGCAAAAATTATGTATAATTGGTGTCAAACCTATTAAAGATTTTTAATCTTTGGACATATATCATTTTCAGCCCCGCGCAAAGCCTTTGACCTTATAACAATTGCACATAACAATATTATCTAGCTATCTGCCTCTATCCCGCTCTCTGTCTTATTTTATCTAAAAAATATATATATTTTTATATATAACTATATATATTTATATATATATATTATTTTTATTAGTTTCTTTTATTTTTTGTTATGTTTTTAGTTGCATTTAGCTTGAAAATTGTGTTTGCTCTTATTTCATAGCTCTTGCGCTCTAGCTCTTTGACACTGGCTATCTCTTTCTAGTCTTATATATATGTATATTTGTATATATGTGTATATATATTTATATGTATATAGATTTGCTGGCCGGAAAATGTGTGCGTCTATGCGGAAATTGCATTTTTTACGCAAGCAATTCGAGTTTTTCTTTCTTTCATTCTGGCTTGTTCTGAACTTTTTCCCCCGTCCCCTTAGCTTTTTTTGGCATTACTTTTTCTGCTTCTTCTTAAACATCTTCTTCTTCTTCTTCTGTGCATTATCCTGGCCGCCTTTGGGGGCAAGTTTAAATGGTTTAAAGTGCTTATAATGCAAATATTAAAACGGCTAAAAAGGGACGCGGCAAAAGTTAAGCTGGGCAAAAGTGTAGAAGAAAGTTAAGTGCCAGCGGGGCGTGGGCGTTAACAGCCAGTGGGCGTGGCAGCTGCAATAGTTGCATATTAGTTGCACAACACAATAGAAGACAACATGGCAACAGCAAGAGCTGCTTTTAATGGCCAATAAAAAACAAGGCAAATACTTGGCTTTAAAATGGCTAAGGGAAAAAGGCCAGAAAAAGAAGATACAAGGGGGGTAAGTGGACAGCGGTGAGGGGGTAAAGGGATTGAGGTTAGGGATTGAGCCTATAACACTTGAGTCTGGCGCAGAAGAGCTAGAATGTCTGCACTGACAAGACATAGCTTTGACTTATTTGCGGCTTGAACTGCTTGCGAATTACAAGCAAAAAGTGACAAATTGATGGCAGACAGAATTTTAATTGAAGTTTTGCCACAGAAAACGCTTGATAAATGACACTTTGGTCCGAAATGAAAAGCCAGACACGTGACTCAGAGATAGCGCCAGGGCTAGTCCTCTCTAGAACGGAGGACGAAGGACGGACGACTATGAAAACAAACAAACAACAACAACAACAACAACAATCTTTAATCTACAAATTGAATTTTCCCTAGCAGAGTTGGAAAAACAAACGGTACATTTCTTTTAATTGCCGCACAGCCTGCCTTACGAGGACGACTCTGTTTACATTGGGTGTTAGGGAGGATGAGGCGACAGGATGCGCCCGAGAAGGACGCACAGTACGGTGTAGTCTAAGGGGTGAGGTGTGGAGGGGGATGGGGGAGATACTATTTGTAGCCCTCCGGGCGATGAATTTGTTTGACTGTCAAATAAAACAAGACGCATCAAATTATTTCAAATTTATCGCGCAGCCCCGAAAGCAAAAGGTGTATCCTGTGTGACAGACCCTACGGGCAAACGGTCCCGGCCTGACTGGCAGCTGGTCACAGGGTACATATCGGAACACATCGGAAACAACCACCAAAAATACACACACACACACACATACCCTGCCACAAATACTACCATACATTCAGGACAGACCATTGTAATGGTTCTGTTTTTTTTTTTGATAGGTTTTCGTTCAGGTAGAGCTCAGGGCTCTGAAATTGAGACTGCGTTGGGCAACTGTAGTATCTGTGTGTTGTGTCTCTGGTTGTGTGTGTGTGTGTTGTTGTTGTTGTTGTCTCACATTTGCCACAGATTTTCAAACCGCAAAATGACAGTCGAATGTCCAACAATAACGATTAATGGCCTGAGCCCAGTATCTATGCATATTTGGCTTTTTTCTGGGGGGTTTTCCTACAGTGGGCCTGACTGGACACTGAACCTCTTCACGCACTTAGAGCTAAATGTGTGTAATATATACATTTTTGATTCAAATTTCATCGTTTATAACTACATTAAAATGTTTTTAAGCTAAGAAGCTAGTTGTTGCACTACGACACTTCACAAATATTGCCAGAAAATGGCTAAAAATGAGTTATTTTCGTATGCAAGCATAATTTAGCTTGTGGCTAAGCACGAATAGAGCAGCACATTAAGCCAAAATATCACTAACTCTCTCTAGAGTATTAACTCTAATGGCAAAAATGCCGCTAAATAGCATTTTTTATAGCTTTTGACAGCAAATAAAAAGCTGAAATGTACATACAGCACCACTGAATTTTGTAAGCAAAGGCAGAAGAAGGCTTATGAGCTAACAATGCATTGAACAATCCCCAGTTATAGCTTAAAAAAAGGCTAAAACTCAGTTTTAGGTCAGCCTAAAAGGCTAAGAATTTGGCTAAAACTCAAGTTAGATACAAGTAAAAACAATACCGCAATTCACAACCAAATGTAGCTAAGCCAAAACCATAGCTAAATCCGCATAAGCTGCTTTGTCTTCAAAAAAAAAAAACGGCTAGAAAAGCCACACACAGCACTGCCGCTCTTCACAATTGTCGAGTTGTTAAAATATTTGTTAGGCTCTGTTAAGCTTTGTCTATTTGAAACGAAAAACGGAAATGCCCAATAATAGACAAATAGCCAAATAGCTAGATAGCTAGATAGCAAGCTAGATAGCTTCAAAAAGTTTGGACTGCTCCAGAAATTGGACCACTGTGCGTTTTCTCCGGGTTTTTGTGTGGTAAATCAGAATTATATTTTGACACGCAGTGCGAGAGCGATTGAAGCGAGTAAAGCTTGCAATTAGTTTTGGCCTCAAAGATAGGAGACAGATAGACGGACAGACCCGGTAGACAGACCTAGTAGATAGATAGAAGGGTCTCTGATGAGTGCTGCATGTCGTGGCCAGACAATTTTCGAGCCAGATACAATTTCAGTTAGTTAGTTACCGGGTTAGACGTTCTTTTGTGGTCACAATTGTGGGTTAATGGCACTTTAAATTCGTAGCACAGGAAACGGACACTCGTATGTGAAATGGTGTAAAGTATCTCGTGTGGTATCTCTGGTAACTGGTATCTATCTGAGCATTATTTAGCTTTGATTTCGCTTTTGTTTTCTCTTTTTTTTTCATTCATTGTCTTTGGTTTTTGATTAATATTTGGCACGCAACAGTGCAATTTGTGGAGCTGAAAGGGAAATAGAATGAAAAAAACCGGGCAGGGCGTAAGGGGACTGACACACGTTGGGCGCCAGCTGAGTTTTCTAGCTGAAAAAGCGTGCAAAATGGCTGAAAACTATGGCAATATGTAGAGTAAATGGCATATATACAATGTTGGGTGACTCACGTTGGGCGCCAGTGCAAGTTAACATAGCTGGAGCTTGGTTATTCAAGAGAAAACTAAGGCAAAACCTATGCAAAATAGTGTAGATAGGTTGCTAGGTGAGCTATACAATGGTTTTTCATGATAAAATTGTAGAAGGAGGTGCAATAAGCTGACAATATTAAGCATATATAGTGGAAAAAAGGAATTCAAGATTATATTGGTAAATAAGGGAAAAAAAAACTAACGCAATCATAAGGTAAGATGACCCACAATGGGCGCCGATGGCACTACAATTGGTTTGAACATAGCAAAGCTTGGATATTACGGAGAAAATGGCATAGTTGAGTCACAAGTCATACAAAAATTGCCTAAAGAGCTAGAATAAGAGTTTAATACTAGCTTTCAATATGGAAATATTGATATATCAGCGAAGAAACTTGATCAATAACAAAGTTAGCCGAACTACGTTGGGTGCCAGTTGGGCTTGATATAAGGAAATGGGTAAAATCATATAAGGCCATAACATCTCATTTTAGAGTTAATAAATATATAAATTGACACACGTTGGGCGCCAGTTGGCAAAAATTGTTCAAATCTATAGCTAATATTACCATAGAAACTGATTCTATAGTAGAATAGGCATAAGCAAACCCACGTTGGGCGCCAGCAAGCTTTAAAAACTTCAATCTTTGCAAGTTCTCTGGGCATTTAAGGACCAGACTTAAGGCGTGTCAAGACATAAATCAAATACGAATAGCAAGAGGTAAGCAGGAAGAAGAGAAGAAGAAGAAGAAGAACTGAAAAAGCATATGAAAATGCAATTTAGTCAATGCAATTAAAGCGTCTGTGTGCGCCTCTGTGCGCCACGCCCAGTGTAGAGACAAGAAGTCCAAAACAAGCCAGCAAAACCCAATGATTTTTATCAACTAACCAAGCGTAACGCAGACAAACACTTCCTAAATCACTTGAGCTAACTGCCCGAGCACCCTCTGTCCCTCCCAGTTCTTCCCGGTGCCTCCCGGTCCCTCCCGTTCCCTTCGACCTCTACAAGTAACCCTCGCGCACCAAAAACATAAATTATTTAATTTTTGTATATTGCTTAGAAAACAACAGACAAAACCAAGGGGGAAAGTTAGATTTGCGACGGGGGAGAGGAACCTATAATTCATCTGGCTTTTGGGCTGGTTTGTCGATAAGGACGACGCCTTGGCTTGGATGAAATTATGCAACACTTTCCGACGAAGAGTTCATTAATTGGGGCAACGACTTGGCGCCCAACGTGGGGCGATTAATTGCCAAAAGCGCGCACAATTAATTCTTTTTGGCGCCCAACGTGGGGCGCACGCAATATCGATTAAAAAGCCAACAAAATTTTCGCACAATTCAATCAAATTTGCCTAGGAAGAACTTTACGAGCCGCAAGCGCAGGAGGCATGCCCCACACGCCCCCCCCCCCCCCTCAGCCAGGGGGGCTGAGGGAAATGAAAAACGTGCTGGAGGAGTGAAATGTGGCGGGGGGGAAACTTGGAAGGCGCCACGTACCGCTAGACGTAAAAATTTTTGGTTAGCAGCAGCCAAACGTTTTGCATAGGAAATGGCCAAAAGTCAACGCACAGTAGTCGAAAAAGGGGCGGCAGGAGCTGAGGGGGGCGTGGCATGGCATGGCGTACATCGGGACCGACAGGAATAATAAATATTCAGTTTAAGTAAATGGGCTTTTATCGCGCATCTCTGGGGTGCCATAATTTGCCATTTTTGCCAGGCAGTCTGCGCGCTTTTTGCTTTTTTTTTTGCTTGGCTGCAAGTTCTTTGCCATTTTTTTTTTTGGCTTTTTTTTTTTTGGGGTTGCCACACACTCGCAATTTGGCTAGAAGGCAAATGTATGTAATTGATTCAACAAACGGCGCAAAGGTGCCAAGAAACAAAGCGAAAACTTGGCGACTTCGCCGAAGCTAAGAAAAGTAAAAAGATGTGCAATAAATTTAAGGCGAATATTAAATACGCTATAAAAATCGAGCAAAAGTTGGCTTGGCTTAAAGCTAAAGCTTGGATTTGGCAAGTCAAAACGAAGCGTATCCGAAAATAAAGCTAAAAACTTAGATTGTTCAGCTAATCAATATTTGGATTAATCCAAAGCTTGACTGTAATATCTATGAAAGCTTTTTGAGAAACAGCTTTACGCTTAAGTCGCTAAGTGCACTGAAAGCTTATAATCTTTAACGTTATGCTCGTTATCTTTAACAATAGCTTTCAGCTTACCTTTTACATTGATGAAACAGTAGATTTAAGTTTAGCTAAAGATTAAGTCACTGAGTGCTCTGAAAGCTTACAATCTGATACCTTATCCTCTGAAAATCAATCAAATATTAGCTGAAGCTACAATATGAAAGTTTACCTCCTTATTGGTTTGATGAAATAGCCGTTTATCTGGAGCTTTGATTCAGAGCGCACTGAAAGCGATCCAAAACTAAAGCTTTCATACAATAGAAGCTTTAATCTTAGCCGAGGTTTGAGCAGCTAAAGCTTTATACGGCATCTTTGCCGTTGCTTTAAGCCTCAGCTTAAGTGCTGAGAGTCTTCACCTATCCTTAAAAGCAGAACAGACCACAGAGTGCATTTATTCAGATATCATAGTAGCTTTAATACATACAGTAGCTTTTAAATACATACAGTAGCTAAAGCTCCAAGTCTTTGCAAGAAAAACATGCAGTCAAGCCAAATTCGAGCTGAAAACTCAATTACTTAAGGCATATACCTATATTTATAAGTAGAACAGGACTTAAGAACACGCTCAAATATTTCCAGACGCTTAAAAGCTCCCTCAAGTTTGATATTTTGTTAGCTGGGCTTACGGATGCATTGAGCCTAAAAAATCAGCTGTATATAACTACAGTAACTTTCAAAACTCAAATCAAATTTGAAACAAAAGCCTTTTGTAAACCAAATATATCGATTTTCCCTAAACTCTGCTGCCCCAATTCACTCCAAGTCTATAAATTCCCTAGCCAAATGAACTAATTATCAACTGTACCAAATTTCTTTAGGCCAAACCAAACCAAAGCTCAGTTCGCTGGGTTCGCTGAAGATTCCTATAAAAATTTGCGGCTGGCAAAGACAATTATACGCATAATATATTTTCAGAAATATTTACATCTATCTATCTATAGATTTATCTATTTATCCACAAAGGTCTGGTATGGCATGGCATTTCCAGTACTCCTTCGACATGCTGGAGGTCATAAAAATGCTGCAAGAAATAGAATTTTTGCGGCATCAAATCACTTCAGCGCCTGCCTCGGTTTGGGCCTCCGAATGGGTCTGGGTCTGGGTCTGGGTATGGGCCTCGAGCTCGACGTGCAGGCAACAATTTAGCTCATTTATTTTTATACATTTTAAGAAACAATAAACCGACGGCCCATAAAACACGCAGTTACAAAATGAAAATGATTTAAGACAATGACTCGCCATGAATTACGACGAGTGTTACGACGCGTTTTTGGCCAAAACAACGGAACCAAAAAAAAAAAAAAAAAAAACCAGAAAAAAATGGGAAAAAGGAAAAACGCAAGAAAAGTTTAACATTATAATTGCAACGCTTTATAATACCAAGAGCTTTACGTGATTTATGACAAGGAGTGCGACGCTGTAGAAGAGTGAGCTGAGGCAGTCTATAAACAATTAAGGGCGGCTAGAGAGAAGAGAGAGACCAGATCTATCAGTAACACCCTGAGTTGTCTATGAGCAGAAAATGAGAACATTAAGTTCAGTGGAGCTAGGGATATCGAAGATAATTATATATCAATACCAGTTCCATAAGCCAAATTGGGTCCCTTGGCCAATTTACCTTCACCCAGCACCCTCTACATTATATGCTATAACTTATATAATTTAGATTGCATCGCTCTGAAATTTTTTGGATAACTTTAAGACATACTTATAAACGCACAGAATTAATTAAAACATCAATACGATAAGCACTGCCCATTTTATGATCTTTTATATAACATTTTCGGGTGATATTATTAGGATTAAAAATAAATTTGGGATGCTACAATCTGTTTGGTATCCATGTGCAGCTAAATTCCAAATTTGTTATCTCTAGCTATTATTATTGTTATAATGGCATATTCTCTCTATCACCCATGGTAATTTTCGGCAACTTCTTCAACATATAACTTATGTGTTTAACATGCCATTGTTCTGAAATTCTTGGGATAGCTGTAAGACGTATTCATAAATATATAAACTGAATTTCAAATCTATATCTTAAGAGTTGTACAATGTATGGACTGCTATTAAATTATAGAAAATTCAGTTAAGTAACAAAATTTGACCTTTGAGACAAGAAGTTCACATCGAGAACATGATGTATATTAATCTTAATAATTATAATTATTATATTTGACAATGGTATAAGCCACATTAGTTATATGTATACAGAGTTAAGAACAAATTACAGGATAATGGAAAAATTAATATATGAAAAATTTGACACATATAAAACTGAAAATATTTGATAACACATAGGTCTGATAACAGAGAAAAATACGAGACAAAAGGGTTATAGACGGTTACAGATAGACACAAGATAAGTTGGGGATTTGGGCCTAAGGATCGTGCTTAAACTGAGAAGTATACAAAACACTATAACATTAAAGATCGGTTAGTAATTTGGTCAGTTGCAAAACAGTTAAAGACGATTGATACACACAACACAAGATGTGGGTTAAGGAAATGGGGTAATGCCCAAACTGAGTAACATACAAAACTCTATAACATTTAAGATCGGTTCATATAAAGAAAAGAAATGATTATTATAATAAAATTAAGGGGAATGGGAGGACTAGACAAAATAGTTAAGACAGACACAATACTCAGGACTTAGGACAAAGGCTGATTAGCGTATAAAATCCTGTAACATTTGGGAACACTTTATAAGAAACCGAAAAAGGTGACCATGGAGGACAAGAGGAATAAAATTTAGCCTAAAACTAAAACTAGAAATATTCTATGTAACATTTGGGTAGATCTTGACTATATCTCATCTTGATCATGTCTCTATAGAACTTAAGATCGGTAAATGAAATAAAAAAGGGGGACCATGATAACCAAAAAAGGTACTATGGAGGACAAGACAAAACACTTAAGACAGACACAACACATAGGGCTCAGGACAATGGGTGAAAACCATAAAAGACCTTGTAAAATATAGGAACAGTTATTAAGAAACCAAAAAAAGGACATGAAGAACAAAACATAACCTTAAAATAAAGTTAGGAACATTTTTAAAAATTTAATCGCTTCTTGATTCCAGTTCAGAGTCAAAGACTGTAAAACTAACAATAATTGTGGCGGGGAAACAAAAACTAACAATGGAGGACGCGGTGGGTAATGCTGAAGTCGGTAGGTATTACCTACTAGGTAATTTAAATAGTTCTAATGCACAAATCCCTCCGGTTTCGAGTCAAGTTGAAGTTGTTACCGGCAAAAGCCAATAAGCTCAGTTAGTTAAACCAATTTTCAAATGGGCTTTGACTTTGCCTAAGTCTGTCCCTCCCCTCTCTCTCTCCACCAAGGATGTTGTCTAATTACAGCTGGCATAGATTAAAGTGTGCTTCAATGTGTGTGTAGATGTGTGTGTGTGTGTGTGTGTGTGTTTGTGCAACACTTGCAACTCATTAGTGCCACTCAAATCGGCTGCCATTTGAGGCACGTTGAGCAGCTAAAAGTTGACACTTAACTTGAGTTTCTTTCAAAGTCGCCTAAGCCTAATGCAGTTGATGCTCTGCTTTAATAAATACATGCACTAGCAGCTGTGATAGACTAGCACATACCCTATAAAAGGACAAGCAATAACAAATTGAGGATATGCTTTCAACTGCATGAGGCTAACATACTTAGATTGACTCAGCCTTGTCAGAGCCAGAGATGGGTAACTATGGCAGCTAACTATGTATAGTACTTTGTCTATAAGGAAAGCTCTCAACATTTTCACAATTAGCCCTCATCTTACATTAATTCAATCCACAGATATCGAAGTGCTAAATCTGTCTCAAATTCGAATACCCTTTTTGAAAAAACACGCACTTTTTTCCGAAGTTTCTAATACGTAGAGGGAGCTTCGGAGACCACCTAGAGATACTTCTGCCGTATCTAAATTTTACACAAACTAAGGGTTTTATACTATCCATGAGTTCGCTAAATGTCACTGTTTTAAAAAGCTCCCCTAAGTAAAAAAATAGGGGGACTCGGTGGTCCGGTGGATTGCGCACTGTCCTGCCAAACAAGAGGTCCGAGGTTCGAGTCCCGCTCATGCCTTTAGGCATGACCCTCCTAGAAAAACTAGGTTGTGGCGTAGGATTTGAGATCCACCCACATAAAAATGTTCTTCAGTGAAGGAAGCAGAAATAAAGGAAAATAGGGCTTCAGGTTTTGACCCGAAGGGTTGTTATGGCCATATAATAATAATAAAAAGTAAAATAATACAAGTAAAAGTCGGATTAGCTTATATTTCCCATATTTTTCAAGCTAAAGTATTAATCATTTACACACAAGTAACAGTTTCTTTATTATCTATTAAATCCCCAAATTTCATAAGAATCAGAACCCTTTATCATATAGCTGTCATATAAATACAAGACGGTTTTATCCATAATTCCTATGTTTTTTAAGTAATTTCATTTTATTTTGGTACACTTTGAAGTATCTACATTATCTACAGCCCTGCTAAATTTGAAAACAATTGTACTACTCTATCATTTAGTTGTCATACAACTGAAATTCGGTTTTGCCCATATAACCCAAGTTTTTCAAACTATTCCAGTAAAATTTTAACCACACTTAAGTTTTTCTATTATCTATCAGTTCACCAAATTTTAGAAGCATTGGAACACGGATCATATAACTAAAAATTAATTTTGTTTGTATTTTCCATGTTTTTAAGTTATTGTATTCAAATTTTGATAGACACTTAAGTTTCTATGCTATCTAAAGATCTAGCAAATTTCACAAGGATCGAACCACTCTATTATATAGCTGTTATTCAACTTAAAGTCGGTTTTGCCCTTTTTTTCCATATTTTTCAATCAATATTCTTTAGTTTCGTTATTTTTTGTTAACTCCTGCAAATTTCCAAGGAATCGGAATGTCGGAGCTAAGCTTAAGTTTCTTTATACTCTATAAATATGTTAAATTTCCAAAGAATCGGAAAGTAGGTGTTCGCATGCCAACTCGGGCATGTCAAAGATAATCCTGCCTTGGTTGTTCCAGGAGATATTTTTCTCAAGGTTTCGAAATATTTCCAGAGAGAAATGGCAACATCTTGGCCTTAGCATTTACTTGCAGGGTATATAGAAAAAAAGTGAAAATTGGCAACATGGCAATCATTCCGCTTGGAATTGTTGCTGCCACTGCCGATGCGTTGCGTCGCTGCTGCTGAGCTGCTGCTGCGCTGCTGTTGCTGTTGCATATAAAACAATTCGTTGCTGGCATTTAATGAGTTTCGTTTTGCCACTGCCGCTGCCGCTGCCTCTGCCTCTGCCTCAGCCACTGCCGCTGCCTCTGCTGCTGCTGTTGCAGCTTCTTGTCAGGCTTTAAATCTGCTGAATGCAGTTTGTGTCGCAGTCTGCTCCAGTTTTGCCAGGATGCTGCAAGGATGCCAGGATGTGCAGCAGCAGCAGCAGCTGTGCGTGCGTGTGTGTGTGTGGCGGGTGGCACACACACACACACTTGCCCCATGGCTGGGGCAACGTAAAATTTAATTAAGCTGCTTTTAGCTGCAGTTTTGCCAGCGACGTCTTAAGCTGCAACACACAGCTGCACAATGTGCAAAAGAGACAGCAGTACAGAGAGAGAGAGAGCGAGCGAGAGGGAGAGAACGTGCAACACACTCACCGTGTGGCAATGTGGCAAATATTTTTGCAACCACAGCCACTTGACTCCTCTAGTGGCACTTGCAACAGGGCCAGGCCGCTGCCGCCTGCCACTTGCCACGCCTCTTGCAACAAAACCTTGCCCCACAAATTAGCCACAGTGCGTTACATGCAACACTTTGCTTTGAAATTCTCAACTGGTGTCTGCCGTTTATACACCCCCCCCCCATCCCCTCCAACTTTTCATTATCTCAAAATTTCTTTATTTTCGATTTTTATGTCTTTTTTATAGCTTTTTTTTTTGGTTTTTTACATAAAGGTTAGATTTATGTGGCATGCCCCAAATTCATTTTAATGTGCAACGCAATCGATTTTCAATTGAAAATTTTCGGTCTCAGATTTTCCTCAGTTATTTTGTTGACTTGACATCTATGTGGAAAATCAAATAGAAAATCGGAAAATAGGAAAATTGTAAATGGAAAAATATTTGCTGCATATTTTCCAAATGCATATTTGCTTTGTGGTTCACTTTTCCGAGGCAAATTGCCTAATAAGTTTTGCTTTAAATAAACAACTTGGGCCAGGATACCCTGTAATACAAGTGTCAAGGGGTATGTTGTGCATGGCGTGCTTGGTAAAGCATGGCTTGATTGATTGAATCAGAGTTTGTGCAGAGGTTCCAGCTCCAACTTCTTACGTCCATATTATTCCAGTTTGAGCTGTAAATAACAATAATACCCTATGTTTTTCCGAACTTAAGACTTATATAAGGCTTAAAGTAAGAGAAAGAGACTAAAAGAAAAGGAATTTCATGTTTAAGATCCTCTTTAAGGAGCTAAATTTAAACTTCTCTAACCAATTCTCTTTTGTCTAGAAAAACCTACGAAAAAAACGTGCATTTTACGATAGTTTTTTCTTAAAAAACTTTTTTTCTTATTTTTTTTTAGGTGATTAAACCATAATATAACCAAATTAAACATAATTTACTATTTAAAACTATCTCTGTCTTCTTTTAAGAAACTCACGAAAAAAACGGACGTTTAGCGATGGTATTTTACTAAGAACTTATACTAATGATATACATAAAATTTATAAGCTTAAAAAATAAAGAGTATCTAAGTTTCTCAATTGTTCAGCGTTTATCAGTAGTTCCTAAAATTTCAATAATTTCAGAATTTACAGGGTATTTCTTGCCTAAACAAACATTTGCTTTAAATTGTAATTTTCAAGAATTTGTCATTTAAATTGTAAAAGAATTTTTCATCAGATAAAAGCAAATATTTTTGTCATGAATTTTTCAAGATAAAAGCGGAAGGAGAGAGGTACGGGGCTTTAACAAATATATATAGATAGTTATATATGTATAAGTCTATTAGGCATATCAAAGAGTTTTGATTGAGCTGCCGAATCGAAGTGGAAAAGATGCAAAATTAGTTAAATCTAAGCGAATTGTTTTATTTTGATAAAAATATTTTTGACAGGAAGGAAAAAACAACAACAAAACAAAAAGAAAATGGGCAAAATTGGTCCCCCCCGAAAAACTCCCTGCTGAAAAAATAACAACAAGGTAATATGAAAACTTTGGGCTTGCTGTGAAACTGTGGGTAGATAGATACAAACGGTGGAATGAAAAGGGGAAAGAGGGGTAGGAGGAATAGGTGGCAGGGGGACAGAGTTACGGAGGAGTAGGAAGTGTCAGTTTTGGGTCTGGAAGCTAGAAGTGTGAACAGTTGTGCTGATTCACACAAGGCAAAAGAAGAGGTGCCAAAATGCTTGAAAAACTGGTCAGGTAAGACCCGGTGGTATAGCACCACGAGCAGGGGGCATGATGATATAGGGGTAGGGGGTAAGAGGTAGGGTGTCTGCTTGGAAGGGTAGCTGGAAAATAAACGATGTTGTCTATGACAAGGCATGACGGTAATGACGAAGAAGAAGAAGAAGAAGCAGCAGCAGCAGAAGATGCTGAAAACAGAGTTGGAGTCGATGGAGCCGATGTTGGAGCTGAATGTTGTAGGATTTTGTTGTTGCTGTTGTTGTTTTCGTTGTCATTGTTTTTGTTGTTGTTGTTGTTGTTTAGCTGCTACAACCGGACCTGTGTATCTCTCTATCGCTCACACTCTATCTTTGCCTCCTTCCTTGTCTTAAATGTTGTGTTTTAGCCGCATCATTGTGCGCTCTTGTTGCATGTTTTGCTTTCGTTTTTTGTGGATACCCTACATTTTCGAGAAGCTATATAAGGTTTGGAGGGGCAGCTTGTAGTGCCTAGAAGACCCCAAGAAAAATTCCCCCTTCGAGAGAGGCTTTAGAACAGACCATCTGTTCATCAACTCGCTGAACTGTCTTTCGGACTGTCTGTCTGTCTATCTGTTTGTCTATCCTTCTGTCTGTCAGATAAACTATAAAGATATAACCAATCAATGTATTATATAAATATTATAATAATCTAAAGATTTACCCTTACATTTTCCTAATAATGCCATAACAACCTATTAAACCTATCGGGTCACAGCCTGAAACACTATTTGCATTCTATCTTTTCCACTTCCTTCACTGTTGCCCTCAGTATTATACCCATTATTCTCGCAAGTTTCTTCTAATCTTTAGCGTAAGATCTTCATTCGTTTCACCGATTCTTACAGCATTTCCTCCAGGCCTAAATTTTCTCTTGCACTCTTGCAGTATGTCCTCTAGACCAGCCGTTAGCGACGGCAAATTGTCGATTTGCTCATATATTCTATATTTTTGTAGTTATTAAGCCTATGTTTTGCAGACACTTTCTTTAGTAACTCAGCTAATAATCTACCAAATTTCGAAAGAATTGGATGAGAAACACAGAATTAAGGACTAATAGATACTTTTGTATCTCATACAACCCTCACTGGATTGCGTATCTTGTCAGGTATTTCTTGGGTTGTAGCTCAAAACAGTGTATGAAATCTTCGTTGAATTGAAGCATAATACTTTCACAGTTGTTTTCTTTTCGGCATGTTGCCCCTGCCACTGCACCCCGTCCCTTTCCCGCAGCGCTACCTGAGCTGCTTCACACCTCTGCCGCAAAAACCTTAGAGCTCATCCTACTGAAACTCGCGCTGCTATCAATGGCAGCAGCCTTTTTTGAGGTTTTTGTTATTTTTGCTGTCTGCACTTGCCAGGCGGAGGGGAAGGATGAGCTGGCGGTGGAGGCAGAGGCAGAGGTAGAGGTAGAGGAAGAGGTAGAGGCTTGAGGATGAGGATGAGGATGAAGTTGAGGTTGAGGCTCGACTGCCTCCTGACTGGCATCATAAATCATTTCAAGTGGCTGCCGCTGACTGCCTGCCTGTGCCTTTGGCCAAATTCAGCTATTTTCAGTTTTTGTATCTATAACTTGAACAATTTGCAAGTGTAGCACACACAGATACACACCAATACACACCAACACACACACACACACACAACCATAGAGAAAGAGAGACAGAAAGAGAGATGCAGACTGCAAATTCACTTTGACATTTTTGTTGCACCAATTTGTGCACTTGAAGATACAAAGCGACAGCCAAAGATACATTTTCAGTTTGTTCGAAATTTTCATAAAAATTTTCACTCGCAAAATTTGTAACCTGTCTACGGGCCCGGACTACCTGCGCCTGTCCAGGCCTCGGCCTGGTCTGGCTCATACCTCTACCTGTGCTCATGTTGCAGCCAAAAGATACAATATCTTTTTTCGCCGGCGTTAAACTGACAACAGCTGTGCGCCACATTTGCAACAGGCCGAAAATCATAATGATAAAATTTTTGTTTCTCCTCCTTATGGATGATAATAATGTTTGTTGACGAACTTCTGAGCAGCTGACGAACCAGAAAAGATACAAAACAGCATCGAATATCGTATCGAATCTTTGATTTCGTTCGCAGAAGTTGTGCGTGAAGTGCGGCAACAGCGCAACTCATGAGAAAATATAATAACAATCTGTACAACAGCTGGACGAAATTTGAGCTCATTTTTATTAAGGATTCCGCAGCAAATGCAATAATCAATCAACTTACAGGGAATTTTTGGAAGAAATTAAACAGCTTAAGCAATTGGCATGGAAAATAAAGTTTTAATGGAAGAATTTTCAAGGGGGCTTATATGGAATTTAAGGCATGATACAGGAAGACTGACAAGTAGAAGAAAACATAATTTGAGCTAAAAGAAAAGTAGCGAAAAGTGTCAATTGTTGTTGTCTAAAGGTTTCGAACCCGCGATTCACTTCTAATATGATTAGTTTGATACATTTAAATGTATCAAAGGCTCACAGGATTGCATTTCATATTATACTACCTATTTGAATTTACTGCAGAAAGCAACAAACTACATAATTTTTCTCAAGTCCCTGCTCGGGCGCCTAATGAAATTAACGAATTTTCAACAAAATGTTCACTAAGAATTCAAAATCTTACTCTAAGTCCAATAGAAATCATATCACTAATTTTTGTACAAATAATATTTAAGTCTTTTAATCTTTTATCAAAGTTTTTCAATTTTCCAGTGGTCCCTGCTCGGGCGCGAAAAGATACTGAAGTTTAACAATATTTAAGAAAATTTCCAATGAAATTATACTACTATATTGAAATCTAATAGAAACCTTATCTGTGTTTTGCTCAAAAAAATTTAAATTCTTACAATAAATCATATTTTTCAGAAGTCCCTGCTCGGGCGCCAACTTAAAAATTGCCAATTTTTTCAAACTTTAAACACGAAACTGAGCCCAAA
This sequence comes from Phorticella flavipennis, assembly GCA_037040045.1. Classification (NCBI taxonomy): domain Eukaryota; kingdom Metazoa; phylum Arthropoda; class Insecta; order Diptera; family Drosophilidae; genus Phorticella; species Phorticella flavipennis. The sequence continues at coordinate 20,612 of JBANCY010000164.1, read as the reverse complement.
TTCTATGGTCATTTTTAAATGTTATCCAAAATTTCCGTTATAATACACACAGTTCTACCAGCTACACTGCCGCTCTTCGCGCACATTCCAAAAGCCCAGAACAATTGCGCCTAATAATTGCCTCATTTTGTGGCAAACCCCAAAGTGCGTAAACTCAATTAGAAACATTTATGAACATTTACGAGAAACTATGGTTAAATTATTTTGTTGTTGTTGTTGTCATATATAATATGGTATATGGCATATGGTATATATGGTATATATGGCAGATATAGTGGCCAGTTTATTGACCCGCATTTCAATTGAAATCAAAGCAACTCGCACAGATTGTAATACCTAGAGGAAAAATGTTGTGTATGTTGGGGTCTCGTCTCTGCCGACGGCTTTATTTATGAGCCTGTCGAGCATGCCAACTCCCCCGCCACGCCCCCATTTTAAGAGAGGCCGAAAAAAAGTGAAAGAAGATAAAGTAAAACCCCAAAACGAATGCAAAAATAAACAAAAAATCATCTGCTTCTGCTGGTGTTTTTTTTGTTATTTTTTACCTAGGGTTTACCTAGGCATGCTTCTCGGGGTCTCATAACAAACTATTTTTCATATGCTGCTTGGACTTTTGGCACTTGGCTTAATTAATGGAATTGTTGTCGGTTTTAATTGAATTTAGCCTTTTTTCTTCGGTTTTTTGCATGAGTTTCAATTTTTATGTGATTTATTTTTTAAGCCACAAGTCCATTAACTGGGCTTATGTTTAGCAGAAAGCCTTATAAAGGTTGTTGTTTTAGGCACATTTTTTGGCTAAAGTTCTGGAATTATGACTAAGTTGTGGCAGGCTTATTGAGTTAAGTCGAGCGAGAAGCTAAATAACTATGGGAACTCAGCTCGGGGTAAAGTTTGATTCATAAAATTTGGTATCTGATCTTATGATAATAAAGTAAATATTATGATATGGTTGTAATCGGCTGACTATATAATGTAGCTGTCATGGGAGACAACTGCTGAAACTGCATTTGTTGCATGGAAAACGTTTCAGTTTTTAAAATTAATGCTAAAAAAATCGTACCTAAGCCTAGAGTTAGCTAAAGATATTATATTTGTTGATATCTTTAGAATCAGCTGACTATATAACATAGCTGTCATGGGAATCATCTGCTGAAAATGCATTTCTTCCGTAAAGATACGGCTTTTAGCGTTTGAAATTTGTTACCTACGCCTACAAATAGCTATAGATTTAGTATATGTTGTTATTCTGAGAATCGACTTGCTATATAATATGGCTACATTAGGAATTATCTGCTAAAACTTTATAGTTTTTGGTGAAAATGCAGCCCAACGGATTTTAAGAGCTCAAAAATACCTATAGATAATATTAATATTGACATCTTTGGAATCGGCTAGCTATATAATATGCCTGTGATAGGTATTATCTTCCAAAACTCTTTAGTTTGTGAAGATTTTGCTGATGAACGCATTTTAAGAGCTTCAAATTTGGTACATAAACTTATAATCAATTTGTATAAAGATTTTTCGTATTTCTCCCAAATTTTCTACACTTTCAGTTCCTCAGTTTTCCACATTTTCATAGCAATATCAAAACACATCTGTTTCCCTAAGAAAAATTACAAAAATTTAACATTCTTTTCAAAACTAGAAGTTAATTCCAATACTTTCTAAACTTATGTGTTCCACAATTGAACTAGTTCAATTTTCCATACGAAAAAAAGAAGGAAAAGCAGAGAATCCAAAACTTTTCTCTTGTGTTTTATATGCATTTCACACCCGACCAAACTGTCACAAGTTTTTTTTCAGTTGTTTCTGTTGTTTTTGTTCTTGTTGTTCCCGAACAAAAGGCAACTCAAATGAGCTGGAACTGAACGAAACTGAAGCCCGGAGCTGAAAACTGTCACTCGAAGTAATCAGAAAGTGTTCATTTGCTTAATTGCCTGAAATTTTTCAGGCAATTGAGCTGCAATAATAAATGCAAATTTCATTAATTTGTTGCCAAAACATTAAATAAACGCAAAAGTTTGCACAGAAAAACAGCTAAAAAACGAAAAACAAGCGAGAAAAACAACTGCTAAAATATCAATCATGTGTCACTTCAAAGCGGAGCTCAAATAGTTCCGGAGTCTAGTTTTTTCCTTATAATCCATGAAAGATCCTAGATTAATTGCAATCCGCTATAAAACTAACTCCAAATTTGACTTATCCTAACATATAATATCTGTAATACATGTTTGAATTGTTGCAGAAAATGTTGTAATCAATCTAGAAAGTTCTTAAAATTTGCTCATACATTTTTGAAAATTCAGTTCCTCAGCATATTTCAGAAAATTCGCAATTTTCATATCGCTTTATCAACAAACTGTCAAAGATCTTTGAACTGTAGCATAATACGAATATTTTCGAACTATAATTTTAGCCTGCAAGCCAGAAAGTTCTGAAAATTTGGAAACCATTTTTTTCACTATTTTCTCATCTTTGAATCTTTGGGAACTAAAACAAAAGTGTTCAGATTGAGCCTATTTTTCAACCCGAAATAATTCTAGCTTCAAAGTTTATTATTTTTGACTAACATACTCAAAGTTTTCAAAATTTATCATAAAATTTTATTTCTTTAGCAAAATAGTTCCAGAAATTTCAATAAATTTTGTTCAGAATAAGAAAGAGTTTAATAAATTTCCTTAGTCTTTTTATACCATATATCAATCAGTTCAAATAGTTCCAGAATTTTGAATAAATTTTGATATAGTCACAATCTGAATAAGAAAGAGTTACAAAAATTTCCATAGTTTTTTATACTACATTTCAAATAGGCCAAATCTTATACAAAAATTTTATATTACAGTTTTCAAAATTATCAATTATTCAACTCGCATAGTTAGAACCTTTCCGCTAATTTTTTCAACTTTTATTTTCATTCATGACAAACACTTAAATTGTTCCAATAATATCAAAAATATTACACTAGTCCCTATACGAAATATTTCAAATCAAAACTCATTGTCCACTTTCACTCTCCCTTTTCCAAAATCAAATAATTTCATTCAAATTTTTGACAAATTTTAACAATTTTTATTTATATTTCAATTAGTTTCAATCTCTAGTTCCAAGTGTTAAAAAATCACTTAAATAACTCCCAAACAATGTCGGAAATTATGCACATTTCTCACCCGCAATTCAATTAGTTTTCATTATTTGACAAGTTTCGACCTTAGTTCACATAATTTGCACCAACTTTGACAAGTTTTCAATGGCAATCATTCCCCCCATATGAAGAATTATCTAATACTATCATAATTCCAACAAAAGAAGCTCAACTTTATACCACAAAAATTAAAAAAAACTCGAAATGTTTTTAATACTCTCACATTGAAAATTTTCAACACTTTTTCACAAAACACAAAAAGTTGGGCAAATTTAGTGCACTTTATAGACTATTCACTTTAGGTATATATCAATGCGAAAATCAACAAATCTGAAATCGAATCATTTAAAATCATTTTTGAATATAAGCTAGACTTGTGAACTAAGAATAATTCCGAAACTGCAATATTTTAAATTTTCTCAACAAATTTACGATAATTTTTCAAGATATTGGAGAATTTTGTCCCTGCTCGGGCGCCAACTAAAATTTAAGAGGCGCCAAAAGATTTACCCAAGGAAATTCCAAAAATTCAAACCGTAAAAATTGCTTACGGAATTCAACAAATAAATCTAATAAGAAATCATCACTAATTTTTTCAAGAAAAATTCAATTCTTTCAAATTTCCCTACTCGGGCGCTAAATGATACTGAAAATTGAACAATCTATAAGAAAATTTACATTGAAATCATAGGAAAGTGAATCGGAATCCGAATATAATTCAAAGAGAAATTCAATTCAAATCTTTCAACAGTCAAAATTTAGTCCCTGCTCGGGCGTCAAGTGATAATATTTCCGAATTGGACACACATTTTTAACCGAGTAGTTTGAATTTGGATTAATTTATGGAATTCTCTTAGTAAAAGATAAAACACCTAACAGCTGTTTTTCTTTCTTCTAAGTTTACAGATAAAAAATTTTTTATGGATCCCTGCTCGGGCGCCAAATTACCTGAATTTCCACATTTTAAATTAAGATTTATTCTAAAATTGAGTAGACAATTATATTATACATCTAAAAGAAATCTTATCTCATTTTTGCACTAAAGAAATTCAAATCTTTGGACATACCAAATTTTTTGCAAGTCCCTGCTCGAGCGCCATTTTTCTAAGCTTTCGAAATTTGGACACCAAAATGAATTCATGGAGTTTACATAGCAGAACATACAACTGAAGTTTCTGTAAATTGTGAAATACCAAAGAATATTCATAAAATATCCACAATTTTTAAGAACTTCCAGCCTTGTGGACAATATGAAGAGAAATATCGAAATATTTAGCTGAATTTTACAAAATTTTGTAACTTTACAACAAACTTTCTGTAAATTGTTAAATACTAAAGAAGTTTCACAACTTTATGACAATATAGGAGAAATATCTAAAAATATAGCTACATTTTACAACATTTTATATTTTTACAACAAATTTCAACAAGTTTTAAGCGAATTTATTGGATAAACTTGTGGATATTACTTAGCAAAAAAGCAGAGCTTTAGAAATTTCAACAAAATTCTAACTAGTTTTACAAATTCCAAGATAACATAGCTAAAATTCTTGGATGATTTTTAGACTTGCGAAATTTTTAGCAAAATTTCAAGATTTGCACATAACAGTATTCGAATCCCAAAGATTTGTCTGAAAATCTCGGAAGTTTTTTTCACAAAATTTTGCCACATTTGCGCTGAACTGGGGAACTGAGGGAACTTTCATCTGGAAACCGGGGAAACTCAAGGGAAACAAAGGTGTTTCCTTAAGTTTTCAGAGGGAAAAACCAAACAGAAAAAAAAAAACACAAATTTGGGTTCTGGGATTTTTCACCGTTTTGCGCGACGAACCCACTCGATGAAGCGCAGTACCGTTAGTTAACTGTTGCACCGAAAAGCAGACGTCAAAAAGGACACAAGGAACAAAAAAATTTAGATATGATTTTCATATTTTAAGGATTTTTTCTATTTTTTTTTTTGACATTTTGTAAAAATATACAGTTAGCTTGACCTACATTTGTTGCTTCTTTGCCGTTAGGTGGTACGCTGGTGCCGTTATGTTGTTGACGCTGACGTTGCTGGTGTTGCACGACGCCGCTGCCGCCGCCAAAGCGGCGCTGCTGCTGCGCTGCGGCTGCACTTGCCAAAAAAAAAACAGAAGATTAAAGAAAACAACAAAAATAATTGCAATTTTCTTCTTCTTGTTGTTGTTGTTGTTATCCAAGACAGCTGCTGCTGGTTGTTGTTGTTGTTGCACTCTTCACACACACAAACAGAGATAAATTTCAATGTTGTTGTTGTTGTTGTTGGTTGCACTTGAAAAAAAAATTTTGATAACAAAAACAAATCTTTGCAGTTGCCCAAAAACGCAACGGTTAATTGTAACGGTTTCTTATAATTTTCGAAAATTATTTTTTTTTATTTATTTTGATTTGTTTTTTTTTTTTTTTTTGTTTTTTTTTGAGCGACGAAAACAACGCAAAGGGACACAACGCGACGCAAACGCAACGTGACGCAACGCACCGACGACGTGTCCAAACGCTTCAACGAATCGCACAGAACTAAACGCGTGCCCATTGCCTTTGGCTGCGGCTGCTGTCGACGGCGACAGCAGCGGCCTCTGCCTCGGCCGCTGCCTCTGTTGACGCTGCCTCTGTTAACGCTGCTGCCTCTGTTGCTGTTGCCTCTGTTGCTGTTGCTGTTGCCAGCCTGTTTACACTTGAAGAGCGCGCGCGCATCGGCAGAGCGCGGGGTGAGCGAGAGAGCGTGCCACCTTACCGCTTGTAACTGTTAAAGCCCCTTATGCGGGTGGCTCTCTGCGCCCGTTTCACGCTCTCACACTCTCTCTCTCTCTCTGCCTTGGCTCTCTCTCTCTCCCTCTCTCTCTCTCTCTGTTGCTGGCCCAAAGCCGCCTTTACATGGATGCTGCCCGTTAACAGTAAATTGCCTCTCAGCCACGCGCAGCCTTTTTGCCTGTTAACAGCGCCTCAAACCGGTTTACAGGGATGCTGCATTTACTTCTGTTAACTTGCTGTTAACTTTAAAATGCGCAAAACCAAAAATTGTGCAGGAAATTTTTATTTTTTTTTTGTGAAAATTTGGAAAAATTAAGAATTAGGAAGTAGGATTTTTTTAGGATTAGGATTTTCTAGTTTTCTTTAGGCTTAACAGAAGCTCTTACAAGGCCTGAGGTAACAAATTTTGAGCAAAAGTGTTGAAATAAGCAACGATTTTCCCTATAAACAAGCATTATCTTCGGTTTTTGAACAATACCATATCATTTTTGAAACTATCTTATATATTGTGTCGTAGGATTTGAAATCCACCCACATAAAAATGCTCTTCAGTGAAGGAAGCAGAAATAGAGGAAAATTGAGCTTCAGGCTTTGACCCGAAACGGTTGATATGGCCATATAATAATGATAATCTTATATATTATGCAGATAACATTGTCTATAGGATATTTTTATATGGCCATAGCAACCGTATCGGGTTTATTTATCCTTAATTTCTGCATCATTCACTGAAGAACTTTTTTTACGTGAGTGGATTTCAAGTCCTACGCCACAACATAGTTTTTCTCGGAGGATCATGCCTGTCGACATGAGTGGGACTCCTCGGAGACTAATTTATTCGTGTGCAAAATTTCAATCCAATTGCCTGAAAACTTTGGGAAATATGTGAAACCCCGTCTTTTAGTTGTATGACAGTTAAAAGATTAACTGATCCAATAGTTTTGAAATTTGGTAAACTAATAAAAAATAAAGAATCTTAAGAAATCACAAAATAACAAACCCATAGCTTGAAAACTATAAGGAATATGAACAAAACCAGCTTTAATTTGTATGACGACTGTATGATATAATGGTCCGATCATTGTGAAATTCGGTAGAGCCACAGATAAACCTCAATCGCATTTCAAATAATATGAGAAATATGCGCAAAACCGACTTTTAGTTAAATGACTGGTATATGATCTAGTAGTCCGATTCATTTGAAATTTGGTGGAACGATAGATGAAAATTTGCAATACATGTCCTTGAAAAATATTGGAAATTTTGGCTATATTACGTTGTTATACGATATTTCTAAAATTTTGTAAAACGAAAGAACATAAAGAAACTTAAGGGTATGCAAAACTACAATTCGATAGCTTGAAAAGGATAATGAAATATGGACTAAATAATATTTTAAATTTCGTCCAGCAAAAGTTGTATGGTAGCTTTATGATATAGTTGCTCTTGAAATTTGGTTTGAAACGATGGATTATAAAGAAACTTGAGCGTGTAATCAAATTTAAAGCAATGGCTAAATTTCAATCTGATAGTTTTAAGAACATAAGAAATCTGGGAAAAATAGACTTTTAGATGATGGCCAGATCTTTTTGGAAATTATACGAATATCCAATTTGTCATAACTATACGTATATAAGGGTTCCATCAAGCCAGTTCCAACAAATGTGAAAATTATGAACATAGCTTTTGTGGTTCTACGCATCTCCTTATATTCCTATATTCAAAGGTAGAGGGGGATATGAGGCCTAGGTATATAAGAAGCTCCGGGCTTTGTACCTGGATAGACCAGGCCCCCGAAATCTGGAAACTGGAGTCTGGGCTTCAACTTGATTAAGGTTTTTGTAATGAGAGTTTGGTCGTGGATTCAACCCCGCCCGGTTTTCCTAAGGAGAATCTAAGCTAAAAATTCCTCAGTTAAGAAAACTTCAACAAAAATTTCAAAGCAAAGTTTAGATCTTAAAAAATTGAAATAATTTTGGTCTATAAGAAAAGATTTTATATAGAAAAAACAAAACTGAAAATTTCGGTTAACGAAATTTCAAGTTTCATATATTTACTCAAATTCTGTACCATAAAAATTTTAGATAGTTTTCAATACAAAATCCATACCATTTCACCACAGTGGGAACTTTGATAAGCTTGTTGGGATAATACGTTTGACAGAATCGAGGTTCAAGACCCGCTTTTGTGTAATAAATTGCTAAAATAGTTAACAATACTTCAACCTACTATATCTTCTTCATTTAAGCGCCAAAAACCACTCTCGACGAATCCTAGAGAACTCTAATTCTTCTATCAGAGCTCTAATTTTCGAAACATTTCGTAGTATCTTTAGGAACTTCAGTGAACATCCCCTCACCCCTTGGTCCTTGTTTTCCCATCCCCTACCGAAATTCTCCTGGGACCCAAAACAATTTGCAATTTTTTAACATTCTAACAGAGGCGGCAGGTCCAGGTCCAGGTCCAGGTCCTTCCCTTACCCTCAGGAGACTACTTTACAGTATTCCCCCCCGAAATTTTTACACCCAACATCCCCTCGCCCTACCAAAATGCATCTCTTATAAAACGTTTCACATGACGTTTGCCTTATGTAAACATTAACATGACCTGCAGCATGTTAATTAACAGACACATAACATAACTTTGCTCTTCGCTGCGCTCTTTGCTCTCTTTGGCGCGCTCTTGCAACGGCTGCTCCATGCGGCAAACCGGTTTCTGGCGCTCGCCCACGTGACTGTTATACGCGGTTAACAGCACAGTAGGACGTTGTGCTGTTAAAGGACACAAGTCACTGTTATACCGCTGTTGCCAAAAAATGCAAATTGACAGAAATTTTGAAAATTTTTCGGCAAATTTTTGAAAATTTTTTACTTTACGCTAATTTTAACTGTTTCATATTTCAAAGCTTTATATAACTGTTGCAGTTCTTAACTGTTAACAGTAATTCTCTCTTTGGCTGTGACTTAAGAGCTGCCCGCTCTTCAGTTATAACAGTTTATGGCAAAACTCTGCGAATGCATTGTAAACTGTTATACGCTGCTCAAACTTATGTGCAAATTTTTTGGGTTGCAAAACACGCTAAACGGCATTTTGCCAAAATTCGGAAACAACTTGTGGAGGATGTTTTATACGCAGGGGGTGGGGGGCGGTGCTGTAACTGTGCTACGTTTTGGATAAAATTGAAGTTCTTTGTTTATGCTATAAAAAGTTGAAATTTTCTGAAATTTTACTTAAAAAATTTTGGAAAAATTTTTGTATATTTGGACTTTTGGAAACCCTTCCGGCTTTGACTGGAGCTTGGCGCGGTTAAGAACTTTTGCTTCCCGATTTCTGACCTTTTTTTGTCCAATTATCTATGTATGCAGCCCACTGTAGCTTGAACACAGGGTTCTCATACGCCGCTGCGTGCTATAACATTCAGGTTTGCCAACCTGACTTGTTTGCCTAATAATTGTCTATGTCAATTTTAACTTGACAATCGATGCTGCGTGTCATCGCATTCAGCTTCTGTCAGCCTGACCTTTTTTGCCCAATTATCAACATATGCAGCCCACTGTAGCTTGACCCAAGCTTTTCAAATGCTGCTGCGTGTCAAAGCATTCAGATTTTGTCAGTCAGTTATACTTTTCCCAATTATCCACATATACAGCCCACTGTAGTTTATATCACTGTGTGTCATAGCAGTTAGCTTTTCTACCCAATTATCAACATATGCAGCCTACTGTAGATTGACCACAGCGCTGGCAAGCGTTGCTGCGTGTCATAGCTTACAGCTTTGTCAGCCTTTGTCGAGCAGTCATGCGTGTCATAGCACTCAGCTTTTGTCATACTGATCATTTTTCACAATTATCAACATATGCGGGCCAATGTAGTTTGAACACAGTTTTCCAAATGTCGAGGAGTGTCATAGCATTCAGCTTTCAGACTGTCAGACTGTTTTTACACAAAAATATATGCAGCTCACTGTTGGTTTATCAAAATTTTTCCAAATGCCAGTGAGTGTCATATAGCATTTAGCCTTTGTCAGCCTGGCCTTTATTCTTACTTATTATCAACAAATGCTTGAACACAGTTTTTTTGGATGCTGCTGCGTGTCATAGCATACAGCTTTATCATTTTGACCTTTGTTGCCCAATGATTAATAAACCTCCACTGTAGCCTGACCTCAGCTTTTCAATTGCAGCCGAGTGTCAGAGCAATAAGCTTTTGTCAGTCAGATCTTTTTTTTACCCAATTGTCAACATATGCAGCCCAATGTAGCTGGAACACAGCTTTTGCAGGCGCTGGTGCGTGTCGTAGCACTCAGCTTGTGTCAGCCTGTTATGCATAAGCTGATCTTTTTGCTTCTCCTTTCGTCGCCTGCAGCCCACTGTGCAGCTTTTGCAAGCGCCGCTGCGCTGCCACCGTTGTCCCCGTTGTCCCCGCCGCTGTCGCCGTCGCCGTAGTCGTCGCTGGACCCGGTTCAGGAGGTAATTTGACACCCGCCCGCGCCGCAGGCCGAGTGACAACCGCAAAAGGTGGCCCCTGCGGCGCTGCCCGAAACTGCAGTCGGCTTGGCCAGCAGAGCATTAACAGTTATACAGAGGGGCAGAAGGAGTGAGAGAGAGGGGCGGTGAGAGGGGCAGAGAGAGAGAGGGGCATAAATAATAAGGTCAATCAACGCGCGCAGCGGGCGACGTTGTCAACAGCTGCGCTGCGCTGCCGCAACAACAACAACAACAACGCGCCGGCGCAGGCAGATTAATTGCGTCGTCGACGTCGACGTCATCGTTGCGGATGACGAATGGGCTGCGGCGGCCGCTCTCACGCCTCACTCTCTTCTCTCTCTCGCGCTGTGTGTGTGTGTTAGTGTGTGTGTGTGTGTGTGTGTGTGCCACTTGAGAGCAGCCTCAGCTCTCAGCGCCACTTGAGTTCCAAGCTGCCCCTGCCACGCTGCCGACGTCGCTGCCACAGTCGCTGCTCATTCCTCTGCCAACGTGGGCGCTTCCATTGTTGTTGTTGTTGTAAAATGATATAGGAGACGCCCCGCGCCGCGCCGCGCCGTTGTCTGCGGCTCTGGGCACATAATGGTCAGGGCGTGCGTGGGCGTGGCGCATTGAAGTGTGCAACGCATGTCTATATCTCGTTTGGACCTTTGGGATCCGAAATTTTTGGATGAAAAATTGCATTTCTTCAAGTGTTCAAATTGATGATGAGAAAATTATTACTACTTTTTCGGGGGAAAAAATGGTTTCATATACATAGAAGGACATAGGAGGATCATATTGATCCATCTTTATGGATTCCATCTCTAGATTTTCTATAAAATGACAATAACTGTTCCATTTATAGCGCAATCATTACCAAATTTGGTATATATGGTTATGAAATGAAACTACAGAATGTAATTTTTCGAAATTTTGATACACTCCTCCATTTCCCTGAAAAGTAATGAAATGTGTTTATCAGGCACAATTTTTATGCAAGAGTTATGAAAATTGATATTTAGGTGGTAATAGATACTACGCAGAATTTGACATCCAAAATTTTTTCCATTCTGAATTTTTGCCCCTTAAATTATATAAGTGCTTATATTTTCTACAATCCTTCTCATAGTGACTCAAATTCCAGAAAATAAATTTATGACTTTAGCATAAACCCATCCTAAAAATTTCGGAGAGATTGGACTATAAACAGCGAAGTTATAGGACTCAGAGGTATCAGGAAACGAGTTTAGATGGTCAAAAGTGAGAAATGCATTATGCGACTTGGCCGCTAAACGTAAAGGCACGAATATTTGGTTAAAGGTCCGCATAGATGAAGCCCAAAATAATTTTTATCAAATTTTAGATGCCCCCTCTTTTGGAAAAGAAAATATATTGATAAAACTTGCAATTTTTCCATTTAAAATTTCGCTAGGATGATAAGCACAGAAGTTACTCGAGCACACTCCACTGTAGCACTCTATCTTGATCTAATATATATCCTTTTAATATTTCGCTAGGATGATAAGCACGGAAGTTACTCGAGCACTCTCCACTGTAGCACTTTATCTTGATCTAATATATATCGCTTTACCAAGTTTAAGGCTCATCACTTTCAGCATGAATAGCCGATTCGATATAGTAATGTCCGTCTATTACTTTGAAAGTGTCGAACTCAAAGACTATATGAGTTAGAGCTATCAAATTTGGTACCTAGGCTTATTTATATATCAGCAAGAATATGACACTTAAAGAATTTCGACTAGACCCACTACTTCTCAGTAAATCAAAAAACTCACCTGTAGTTGCAATTTTCAAAAACTCCTCTCTGTTTTGAGTCTACAAACATATATACAATTTATCAAGCTAATCTGAAAATTTCAGCACAATCGTAGAACAACTTTGGTAGATATTTAGAATTTATAATCTTATTATAGGGTAACTCGTAGTCGAGCTTTCAACTAATTCAATTTCATTAGACTTTCATGCACTTATGCAACATTTTTGGCAATTTTTGAGGATTTTTTGGTTTTTAAAATTTTCCGATTTTGAACCCATTGAAAGTGTTGCCCAATTGTTTTCAAAATTGTTGAAATTGACTAGATTTATATAGTGTTTGGTTAGCGCCTACGCAGGTTCAATTTGTCGAAGATATATCAATGTCGGGCCTGGGATATCATAGGCAGCTCGTTAGCGGTTCAAAATTGAATGTTGAATGGGAAGTTGAATGTTCAACTTGAAGTTGAATGTTGAAGATGAAGATGATGTTGAAGTTGGAGTTCGAGTTGGAGTTGAAGTTGGGGCAGATGTGGCATGTTGACAGCTGAAGACGAATGTCGGAAATTAATAAAAACAAGCGTAAACACTTAGGAGGCGCTTCAAGGCGGGGTCTTCGTCGTTGTTGGGCGACTCAACCGATTGAAGGCGATTGAAATGCAGACAGACAGTGACGGGGGGAGGGGGAACAAAAGAGCAGAGAGGGGGCTCGAGACCCTATAGAAGTAATTGAAAACAATCATTAAGAAGCGAAATCATCGCGTCTTTCCTCGAACCTCATGCAACCTCTTTCAACGTCCGACTTTTTCGGCATTCAACCGCCCTCACAGTTATGTGTATCACTTAATTATAACTGTATACACAGCTATATCCACCGATGCCATAGCTCTACGACACTGTGGGATACTTTCCACTTTTTTTTTTCACTTCATTAAAGGAGTTTGCTTTCGGTTTTCTGGGGGTTTTCAACCTGTTTTCTTCAACAAAACAAATTGTAGGAGTTTTGTGTTTCAACCAAACAATCAAAGACTTCCCACTGCGCGCACAGACCTCTCTAGGCCCCTTCCTCCGAGACCCCCATCGCACATTGTTTATTTCTTTATTAATTATGATCTTTGGGTTTTTAGCATTTTCAATCAAGTTTCAATTTCAATTTCAACTCTTTTCCGTCTCTTTCTCTGATTTGCATAGCATTTCTTGCTCTTTGATTGGCAATTAGCTAAAGCTTTTCTTCTTCTTCCTCCACATTTTCTTCTTCTTCTTCTTCAGTCTTCAATCTTCAAGCCATTTCCAGCCGGCGCATTCTTCAATTTCGCCTAATTATGCTCAATTGTTTAATCGCTTTCAACTTGATTTGGCTTAATTACAACAAAAAAATGCCAATTTATTTTGATTGAAATGGATTGAAAGCCGCAGAAGTTGTCAATTTTTTGGCATATTGAAGGACGCTTTGCATATTGAAAGCTCTTTGACCTCTTTCAATTTGCTTGATTTGCTGGAAAACTGCAAGATTTGGGGAACTTTTGGGGAATTTTTCCATATATATTTCGGGTCAAAACCTATCTTGATCTTCAATGTGGGCTTTGAAACTCGGAAATTGAAAAGATAATTTTATAAATTTGGGCTAAAAATGTGCTAGATCTATGAAATTTGGTTTACAGATGCATATAGAGACTATACAGAAAGTGACATCCAAATTTATTCATCCTAATATGATCCACAACCATTTAATATAGTATTTGATTGAGATAGATTGAAAACTAGAAAAATTGAAGCTGAACTTTCAATGAAAGTATTAAGGCTGGTTCAAATAAGTTGAAATTTGAAGATGATATGAAATTGATTGAGAGTTGTAAAATGATTGATGTGATTGATTGAAGCGGTAATCCCAATGGAAATATACAGCTGATTGAAACAAGCAAAGTATGAAAGTTAGGAGACAAATGAAATACAATAAAGTGGATTGAAAATGATATGGAATTCAATACAAATTGTGAAATGATTGAAATAGATTGAAAGCTAGAAAAATTGAAGCTGAACTTTCAATAGAAGTGTTAAATCTGATTGAAACAAGTTGAAAATTTAAAGACAAATGATATGATATAAAATCCAATGAGAGTTGTAAAATGATTGATGTGATTGATTGAAGCGGAAATCCCAATGGAAAAGTAAACCTAATTGAAACAAGCTAAGCATGAAAGTTGAGAGACAAATAAAATAGTACGAAGTGAATTGAAAATTTGAAGGATTTGAGTAAAACGTGTGAAATGATTGAAATAGATTGAAAGCTAGAAAAATTGAAGCTGAAATTTCAATGAAAGTGTTAAAGCGGATTGAAACAAGCTGAAAATTGAAAGACATATGATATGATATGAAAATGGAAGGAGAGTTGCGTAAGGAAACATATAACTTGTCAAGCATGGACTGATGATTGACATAGAAATTGAAAGCGAATTGGCAACTGTTGTCGGAGGAGGCTCAAGACGTCGAGAATGACGACAAATATGACAAGAACAAAGCCTAGAAATATGTTAACAATGGCGACACTTGGAAGAGGAGGGAGGGAGTGTTATTAGGGGGAGGATATAGGAGATTGAAAGCGGCAATGTGGTTGAACGTCGGGAGGTCAGGACGTCGACAATAACAATTGCAGCTGAGCCGGGCCTGAATTGAAGCTAAATATGGAGGAAGGCACAAAAGTTTTATGGCTAAAACGATGCGAATTGCCAATTTCATGCTTCGAGTACAGGGCTTTCAATCAAACCCAACAGGAAGGAAGGAAGGACGGAAGCCAGGAAGGAAGGCAAAGAAGGAGGCGCTGACGAAGGGCGGGGAACGTCGGAAAAACCTATGCTGACATTTTGCCACATTTTCCATGAGGCAAGTTGGAACTAGACACACTTGTCTATGGTCTCCTCATATGGTTGTGTGTGTGTGTGTGGGGAGTGTATTAAGTGTATGCTGAGCTCGTGCCGGGTGCCCCCTAGTTGCCCCCGTAGATTGAAGTGCTGGCGGACTCGCCCAATCTGCGGCTTTATCACGCGATTTTTATGGCACATTCGTGAGCTTATTGTAATGAATTACTTTTGGATACGCCGTACACTGCACCGCCGAGTTGTATGCCCCCGCTTGAGCAATTGGTCCATTTGCAGTTTTATAGGGTATTTGCTAGTCGTTGGACCGCGCTAGTGGCGGCTTTAGTGCTCTGGTTTTAGTGTAATCCTTGGCAATGGTCGTTAGTCTGTGAGGCTCGGTTATTGACTGCATATGTGCTGTGCCACACCCACTGCCGCCCCTGCCGCCCATGCCACACCCACCGCCCACCGTCAGTCATAACTGTGACATGTGGTTTTTGCTGTAATCATAATTTTATGTCCATCTAAGTAGCTGCGCTTGACGACTGTCAACGACACTGCCAAAGGACTCATCTCCGGTTGTCGCCACAAAGTCCCCCCTAAAGTCCCCCCTAAAGTTCCCCCTAAAGTCCCCCCTAAAGTCCCCCCTAAAGCCCCCGATACCTCCTCCTGCTCGAGCCACGCCCCCCCTGCGCCCACAGCTCGCCAAAATGTTTAACTGCGCTGTCAATCGGGCCCCGTCTTAAGCTGTCGTTCGCACGCTTCCAAACCGCCCGAAACACTAATAAAACTTATCCTCATATTGGCCCACTTCAGTACCCCCCTATCCCCCTAACAGCCCCATAATACCCCACGTAACCTCAGCACATTTGCAGAAATTTCATTTGATACACCTGACATGGCACCGGGCACCGGGGGCAGTACCTGACGCTGGCTAAATTGAAATGTTTTCCCTGTAAACTCATTAGAAAACAAAAAACACAACCTCTACGAAGATTTTGTACTCTATCCCTGCTTTCTTCACTTAAGAACTTTTGTTCGTAGGTGGATTTCATATCCACAGCCTAGTTTTTCTAGGAGGATCACGTTAAGTATATGGACAGAAATATGTTTTATAAGTGGTACAAAGACTTCAAAGAGGGTCGGGAACGTCGTGATGACTTGAAACCGGATCAACATCGACGTCAACAGATGACCAACACGTCAATGAAGTGAAGGAATTAGTGTTAAAAAATCGTCGGTTGACTGTAAGAGACCTTAGTGATATGATGGGAATATCAGAAGGATGTGTGAAAATTATTTTGAAAGACCATTTGGGCCTACGAAAAGTCATATACCGAACACGCTCAATTTTTTCGAAAAACCATGACCACTTCGCCCAAAATTCGACGCATATCGTTCCGGAACCACTGTATTCTCCTGATTTGGCTCCGTGTGACTTCTGGCAAATCCCAAAACTCCAGAAATCACTCCGGGGAACGCGTTTTGAGTCGATTGAGAAGATAAAAGCTAAATCGAAGAAGGCGCTGATGGCTATACCGGAAGGGGACTATTTGGCATCCTTCGAGAATTTGAAAAAACGTTGGCATAAGTGTATTTTATCGGGAGGGGATTACTTTGAAGGGAATAAAATTAATTTTGAAAAATTAATAAAGATTTTTCATTCTACAAACAAACTCACCATACTATTTGCCCACAGTAGTATACCATAGTTTCATCTGGCAATATCGGCATTTTGGAGTATGAAAAATAGACTTTATTTCTCAGCATCTGTCGTATCCCAAAAGTCGAAATTTTGTTCCGATTAATGTATTTTTGCGGGTATTACTACAAGGTGAAGTAAAAGGCTTCCGGAAGCTTATGGTGACCATATTCTATCCGAAGACGAATAACGACTCGGAGCACACCAAAATTTGAGAATGAAGAATTGGAGACATTACTTGCAGAACCTTGGAGTCACTCAACCAGCCATTTGCTATCTTCTAAAGGCTCTGGCAATGATTCGGAAGGTAGGCGATTGGGTGCCATATGAACTGAAACCTAAAGAAGGCTGAAGGCCGTTTGCTTTAACGCAAGAAAAATGTCCGCAATTTTCGTATAGACATGACAAAGTAATTTTCGCCGGGTCGTCAAAACTTAAACTATATAGTGGTTCGATCCAACCAATTCAAACTGCCTCACAAAGTGTATATACTTCTTTCTTCAAAAAGTGTATAAAAAGAAAAACTTTCATTTAATCAAAAAGTTACGAAAAATTTTAAACAAATTTTTTGTCCAAAATTTGTCAAGTTCCGCAGAAATTAAACAAGTTTGAAATATCTTTAAAATTTTTATTAAATAAACTGAATTTTTACCGGGATCCAATAAAATAGG
This sequence comes from Phorticella flavipennis, assembly GCA_037040045.1. NCBI lineage: Eukaryota > Metazoa > Arthropoda > Insecta > Diptera > Drosophilidae > Phorticella > Phorticella flavipennis. Next base: position 3,225 of record JBANCY010000164.1, on the reverse strand, counting down.
GATTTCGATTCAAAAAATATATCGAAAAACCTTTCAAGCCAAATTTTCCAGTTGAAAACTAAACTGGAAAGGAAATGCAGCTTCTTCCACTGCTGCTTTTCGGCTCGCTTGTTGTTTGACTGGCGCTGCGCTGGCCGTGCTCTGCCGGCGTCTCAGTCGCAGTCGCCGTTGTCTTCTTGCAACAAAATGCAGAAGTCGAAGGCAGAAGAAGCAGAAGAAGAAGCAGAAGAACTTGCCTCAAAGTTCTGGCCGCAGCTTTGACATGCCGAAGGACAAGTTGCACCAACAGCTCCCCCGTAGCCCCCATCCGCCCCCTCAAACGCCCACGGCCACGCCCACTTTGCAAGTAGTAGAAGAAGAGCAGCAGCAACAACAACAACAATCATTAGCTGCACATTAGCCGCGTTGACGGTGAAAATTTGCCACATGCAACGTTTACGTTGCGTTCATCCTTTGAGCAAGCCGAAGGCAAGGCAGGGTAGCTGCCACGCCCACGCACACGGTGGGCGTAGAAGAAGAAGAAGAAAAACAAAAACAAGTTGTGGACAAACGAGCGGGGCAAAGGCGGGCAAGCTGCAGGCCACGAGGAGGAGGAGGAGGAGGAGAAGGCTTCGGCCTGGGCCTGTGCGCACAGTGGGTCAAAACGGCTGGCGCAGTGCCGGGCAGTGGGGTCGTTTGGCAAAAAATACCTATAAAACCACGTAATCTGCAAGTGAGTTCTTTAATTATGCTGCAACGCAACACATGCAGACGGCGCAGCAGGTGGCAACGCTGGCAAGACAAGGGGGCGACGAAGGGGGGCCCGAGGGGCTAGGGGCGGCAGATGGGTACCAGGTCTGAAGGGGGGCGGGGCGGCGGGAGGTTGGGGGCTTGCGTGACCGTTGAGAAACGCAAACAAAATGCGAAGCGAAAGCCGCTTACAAAACCACAAAATGCTACGGACATCTTTTGCCAGCGCCAGTTTTTGGCTGCCAACAGCCAGTCAGTGTTGTGCATTTAGCGGGAAAAGAGCTAGATTTGGTCAACTTCTTGGGATATGAGAAAGTTCTGCAAGTTAAATTGGGGAACTTGTTAGAGAGCACAGCAAATGGGTCTTTAAGTACATAAAATTTCATTTTCCGTCGAAACTGACGTAAAATTGGTGGTGCTCAAGCGGAAATACCAGCTAGATTGCAATAACCTAGCTGTTTTTTTTAAAGATTTAAGCTAAGTGGATAAGAACTACCAATTGGCTGAGTGTTGCCAAAATTATGCCCTATAAATTTCCTTAAAGGGCGTAAAATTGGTGGTGAACAAGCTAAAATACTAGCTAAAATTAAAAAAAAAAAACAGCTAATTTTCAAATTTTTTGAAGTAAGACAAAAAAGTTATATCAGTTGATAGAATGGTGCCCAATAGTTGCCCTATAAATTTCCTTAAAGGGCGTAAAATTGGTGGTGTTCAAGCCAAAATACTAGCTAACATTTATTCCAGCTAAACTGACGTACTCAAGCTGAACTACAAGCTAGATTGCAATAACCTAGCTGTTTTTTTTAAAGATTTGAACTATAATTTGCCCTATAAATTTCCTTAAAGAGCGTAAAATTGGTGTGGATCACGTTAAAAGACTAGCTAAAATTTAAAAAAAAAATAGCTGTTCTTCAAAATGTTTGAAATAAGAGAAAAATTTATATCAGTTGCCCTATAAATTTCTTTAAAGGACGTAAAACTGGTGGAACTCAAGCTATATAAAGCACGATTTTCAAGGAGGAGAAAAATTGGTGATCTTAAAATATTTTTTACCAAGAACATAAAATCCTTAAAGCTTTTTAGCTTCTTTTAGCCAAATTAAGCTTTAGCTTATGTTTATTTAGCTAAAACAGAGTGGAAAATGGATGTTTTACCATGCATTTAGTTTAGCATTCGGCAATACTTATGGAATGAAATCCAAATTCAGAAGAATAGGAATTTGTTGATGGTTGAAAAAATGGTGATGGTTCGATGGAAATTAGCTAGAAATTGGCTTGGAATCATGCATAAGATTGGCTTGAAACTGGTTTGGAAGCATGCAAACAAGCTGACATTTTAAAGAAAGCTAGGTTAGGTATTGCTGGAAAATTTTGGTCGATAATACCCGAAGTTGTACAATAAATTTAGCTGGAATTGGCTTACAAGCTTAAAAAAGCTTAAAATTTTGAAGATTCCTAGGCTAGATAATGCTTAAGAATTCTGGTGAATAAGTTCAAGTTCTTTCTAAGTTCTTCCACAAATCTTGCATTTTTTGAGACAGTTTTCTATTTATTTTTTAGGGTATTTTGGTTAATCGATAGTTGGCAACACTGGCAACTGGTAGCTGGCGCCGGCATTGCTCGGCCACGTTGGCGACATTCTCCCCGGGGCCACGGCGGAATGGCAGCCATTTTGAAGTTTGGCGCTGCGGCTTTTTCGGGTCTGCAAAGGGATTACAATGGAGTTGGAGCACTTGTGGAGATGAGATGAGATCCGATGAGATGAGATACGGAAACGGTACACAGAGAATGCGAAAGAGAAAGGATGACAGGACGGCAGGACGGAGTTTCAGAGAGATGGAAAGAGAGGAAGATAGGGAGATTGGGAGGAGGGCGATGCCAATGGGAAACCATTTGCGGATTTAATTGCCGTTAACATGAGGCTCGCTTTACTTTGTTATTGCAGTTCGGAGTTGTTGTTGTTGTTGTCGTGTTGTTGTTGTTGTTGTTGTTGGTAACATGAGCTTCAAACGCACAACACTGGCGCAGGTTTTGGCCAGGTTAACTGCACGCAGATTAGAGACCAAAGCGACAACATTCGCCCACAGCTTCCAGCAGCTGCATCTGGCAACTCCTTGCAACTCCAACTCTGCCCCAAGTTGTCCCCCAACTGCTCCTAACTTCCCCGAACTCCATCTGCTCCAGGACTTTGTTGTCTTTGGCTTTGAGTAGGAAAAACCCGCCTAAGCACAGGAGGTTCGGGAGGGACATTTGCCATTGTCCAGTTTTGCGGTCAGTTGAGGGAATTATGAGGAAACCCTGTCTAAGCGCATTGCTAGCGGTTTAACTAGCTTTTTTCTGGCAGGGCGCTGGGTGGGGAGTTGTTTATATGCAAGTGAATTATCAGAAAGCTAACGGGAATTATATAGTATTAGACAAACATTATTATTATTATATGGCCATTACAACCCTTTCGGGTCAAAACCTGAAGCTCTATTTTCCTCTATTTCTGCTTCCG